>OY829116.1:2500-7500 GCA_963691645.1 Pelosia muscerda | reverse complement strand
CGCCGGCGTCCCCTCGCCGGGGGCCTGCGGGGCGGAAGAGTGAGACCAGCTCGCTCCCGCTCCCGCAGAGCCTCTCTCTTTGCCGCCATCACCTCGCTAGCGAACGAGGCGACGGCGGCCCAACACTCTTCGCTGTCGGCCATGGCTGGAATCACGGCCGACAGCGAAAGGTCTGCACCGATGGTGCTTACGAGGGCCGTCCTTTGGCCGTCCCACGCCTCACACACGGCCATGGTGTGGTAGGCCGTGTCGGGGTCGCCGCTGGTGCAATGACGGCACCGGGGCTCCGGTTCGATCCCCACCACTTCCCACAGGTACTTGGCAAAACAGCCATGACCCGTGAGAAGTTGGGTGAGGTGGTACGTTGGAGCCCCATGACCCCTCTCCACAAAAAGACGCAGGACGGGCCGGACGGCCCCCACGAGCAGCGACCCACTACGGGTCGCTCTCAGCCTTTCGGCCCATTTCCGGAAGAGATCGTCGCGAGCCGCCTGTCTCCAGCGATCGATCTCCTCCGGAAGCGGCCGACCTCCCAGATTGCGCCGCATCAGGGCACCCTCGTCGTAGACCCTCTTTAGGACGCCTGCCTCGAGATCCCAGGGGATACTGCCCGCAATTAGACACGCCGCCTCGTAAGAGACGGTGTGGTACGCCCGTGCGGCCCTCTGCGCGATGGCGCGCTGCGGTCGTCGCAGAAGCGCAACGTTTGCTGGGCAGAGGGCCTCCGCCCATATGGGCGCTCCGTAGAGCGCCTTGGAGCGCACCACTCCGTCGTAGAGACGGCGGCAGGCAGACCCCGGGCCTCCGCTGTTGGGCAGCAACCGCGAGAGCATTCCGGCAAACGCCAGCAACTTCGGTGCCAGCTGCCGGAAATGCTCCGCAAACCGCCACCGACTGTCGAGAACCAGCCCGAGGTATTTCAGACTGGTCCCGACAGCGATGGAGGTGCCGCCCACCACAATTGATCTATCTCGAGGCGGCGTCTGCCGAGGCCCATGAAAGAATAGGGCCTCGGACTTTTCGAGGGCCACCTTCAAACCTAGCGCCCCGATGCGGCGCACGACATGGGCGACGCCTGCCGTAGCGAGGACGGAGGCGTCGCGAAACGTCGGGGCCCGCGCGGTGACTAGGGTGTCGTCGGCGTAACAGAGTACACCGACTCCCCGAAGATTAGCACCGCGCAGGACCCAATCATAACCTACGTTCCACAGGAGCGGCCCGAGGACCGACCCCTGTGGAACGCCACAAGACATGCCCCTGCGGACCACTTCGCTTTGGGCCGGATAGATGATGACCCGGTCCACGAAGTAGTCCGCAAGGACGCGCCTGAGGTACCACGGGACGTTGTGGTACCTCAGCGCTTCGGCGATAGTTTCCCAGGGGAGGGTGTTGAAGGCGTTGGCTATGTCCAGCGACACAGCCAACAACACCTCTCCCCCGGCGACCGCTTCGTCGACGCTGCCCCGCAGTCGGGATATGGCGTCGAGGGTTGACCTCCCGCGACGGAAGCCGAACTGGCCGTCACTTAGGTTGGGCCCCGCCCCCTCCAGGTGGCCGACGAGACGCGCAGCGAGCACCCGCTCAAACAGCTTGCACATCTCGTCGAGCAAAACGATGGGGCGGTAGGCCGACGGCGAGTCGACTGGACGCCCGTGCTTTTTAAGCAGCACGAGCTTCCCAGTCTTCCATCGTCGCGGGACTCTCCCCGACGCCAAACACTCGGACATGAGGGACAGCGTCTCCTCCTCTAGTGCCGGCATGACTGTGGCAATAACCTTCCCAGGGACGCCGTCCGGGCCCGGGGCGCGGTTCCTGGACCTGAGTGCCAGGATCGCAGCCCCTAACTCGGCCTCGGACACGGGAGGTATTGCCCCTTCGTCTGCCGGCACCCGGCTTGGTGTTGCCATCCGCGGTGGGACCCACTCCTCCCTCGCAGGGAAGAGGGAACTGACCACTCGGTGGAGGAGGCTCGGCTCGAGAGTCCTTGTGAGAGGAGGCGCCCAAGGCCGGAGCTTCTGGCTCACGGTCTTGTACGGACGCCCCCATGGATCTCGATTGAGACTCTCGAGCCACTCCTTCCAGGCCTCCTCCTTGGCGGCTTTGACCGCCGAGCTAAGGGCCTCACGGGCGGCCCGGTACGCGGCGTGCAGCTGTTCTTCTCGGGCGAGGTCTCTTACGGCCCGCCTTCGGCACCGGTAGTACTGCCTCTGGGCTGCGTCACTAGCTGTACGCAGCCCGGCTAGGTGGGGACGCCACCAGTACACCGATTTCCGAGGCGGGATAGGCCTCGCCCTTTGCATCGCCGCGTCGCAGACGCGAGTCAGCGCTCCAGCGAGCCGCTCGCATCTCGCGTCTGCGTCCAGGCCACTGTCGCCCGCAGCCCATCGCTCGACGATAGCCGCCTCTCGGGCCAGTTCCTTGTCCAGTGTGGTGAGTCGCCACCGCGAACCTTCTCCTACCAAGGGACGGTCGAGGTCGACTCGAGCCGCCGAGGCGGCAGGGACGACGTCGAACCGGATGTACCGGTGGTCCGACGCGGTCTCCACCCCCTCAACGACCCGCCAGTTGCCGATCCGTCGGGCCAGGCCAGAACTGGCGAACGACAGATCGACTATCGACCTACCCTGCGGCCGCACAAGGGTGTGGACCGCCCCTTGGTTAAGCAACACCAAGTCTTGGGACACCGCCCATTCCTCCAACATCTCCCCCCGGGCATCTGTCGCCGGAGATCCCCACGCCCGAGAGTGAGCGTTGAAATCTCCAGCCACCACGGCCGGGGTGGGGTGCACTTCCGCCAGCAGGGCACCGACCTCAGCGAGCAGCTGCTCAAACTCGGCGATGCTTCTACTGGGGGGGCAGTACACCCCAATCACTGCAGCGCCGCCCAGCGTGACGAGGACGCAACCTCGACCCTTCCGCACTCGGTCAAAAGGAGGAGCCGTTCGCTGGGCGACGATAGCCACCAAGCCGTTGTGGTCGCTGGCCCAGTTAGGGGTTTCGCGCACGTAGTACGGCTCGGCGACCACTGCCAGTGTCGTCTGCCACTGCGCCATGGATTGGGCCAAAAGGTCCTGGGCCGTGACGCAGTGGTTGACGTTGGCCTGCAGAATGGAGATGTGGGCCATTATTGATGGGCGGTGTCCATTTCCTCCACTATGGGCTGCTGGGTGGGGGAGGGCGTAGTGTTAGCCCCACCTGCGGCTCTCCTTTTAGGACGGCCTCTGCTACGGGAGGCCGCCTTGCACTCGCCCGACCCCAATTTGTGGCCAGAGGATGCACCCTCCGCCGCACAGACGGGGCACTTGGGCTCCGCGGTGCAGGTGGCCGACTTATGGCCCGCCTGCCCACAGCGGAAGCAGAGTGCACTGCGGTCAATGCCCGCAGTACACCTTACCCCAACATGCCCCGGCTCTAGGCAGCGGAAGCACCGCGCCGGCCTGGGCTCCAGGGTGGTCAGCCTAACCACTGACCACCCGATCACGATGCGGCGCCCGTCCGTGAGGACTTTGGCCGCGTCAACAGGGCACCGCAGCCAGGCAGAACCCTGCCGGCCAGATGGGCGCTGAATGTCGCCCACCTTTATAGAGCTGGCAGAGCAGCCCCCCTCTGCTGCCAGCGACGCCGCTACGGTCTCCTTGGAGGCCGAGTCGCTCAGACCAGAGATGCGTAGCTCCACGCACCTCTCTGGTCTAGCGACGCGGACCTCCTCCAGCACTTCCTTCAATTTTGTGGCTAGGGCGTCGGCCTTCTGCGCTCTGTCAGCGCCGGCCACCTCGAGGATTCGGCCTCCGGTCACAGCGGGACGCAGGCGAAGGCCGTCAATGCCGAGGGCCTTGAGGTCTATCGATCTCTCGGCCCTGGCAAGCACCTCGCCGTACGTTACGCCCCGCTCCGCGGCGTCCGGCTGCAGCGTGAGGGTGACCGCTGCAGTTTTGGGCGCTCGTAGTTTGCGGGGTTTTCGGACACTGCGATTCTTTTGCGTGGCTGGCGCCACTGGAGGCGGCTGAGCTTGGGCCGTCTTCGGCGCTTTTGGGCGCGCCGCCACTGTGCTCCACGACGTTGGCGCTGGAACCGACTGGGGGGTCAGCGTGGATGGCTGAGATGGCTGTCGCGGCTGGCGGGCAGCTTCTGCCTCCCTCGCCGCGGCCGTCTTCTTCTTCGGCCTCTTCTTCTTGGCGGCCTTACCTCCTGGAGGAGTGGGACGCGACGCGTCCTCCGCTTGCCCATCGGGCATTGGAGGGGATAGCTGAAGAGGCGGCGAGGGAGGAAGGGAAGGGAGCTCGGGTTGACGCTCGGGCTCGGCTTCCTTAGCCTGGCGGATGGCATTACGCCTGTCCGCCTGGAGAGGTGGGCGGATGCGGGTCTCGGGCAGTAGGCGGTCCTGGATGCCCGCGATGCGCGCATCGACCAGGAATGCGATCTCTTCGCGACTCATCGCGGGCGGCGCAGTCTCCGCCTGCCGCTTCCAGGCCCGCATTTCGGCCCGCACAACAGCCAGCTCGGTCTGGAGCTGGGCCACCTCCTCAGACTGCGTGCGGGACCTCAGCACACGCACGTGCTCCAGGATGGAGCAACATGCCTGCTTAAGGTCCCGCACGTACTGGCCCTTTAAATTGGAGCTCTTGGTGGCGATGGATTGTACCATCGCCACCGCTGCCTCGATGGAGCCCGACAGCTGCTCCGCGCTGAGGGGCTGGGTCGCAGTATCTGCCACTCCTGCTGGTAACAGTGGGCTGGGCTGCGGTTGTGGGCTGGGGGACTCCCGGAGGAAGAGAGCCCTCTTCCGCCGCTGCTCCGCGAGCTCCTCCTCAGCCCGGAGCTCCACCTCTCTCTCCCTGGCCACTGCTAGCTCGGCCTTCGCCTTGGCCAGGTAGGCATAATGAGCCTTGCTCTTCTTCGCGCTCTCGTCCAACTCTGCCTCCGTGGCAGAGTTGGAGCGCTTGCGCCACAGTCTCCCCATTACTGGGGAGGATGGGCGCGACCCGCTCACTACGGCCGAA
>OY829115.1:16704976-16705976 GCA_963691645.1 Pelosia muscerda | reverse complement strand
GTAACTTAACTTAACTGTAACTTAACTTAACTTAACTTAACTTAACTGAACGTAACTTAACTTAACTTAACGTGACTTAACTTAACTTGAACTTAACGTAACTTAACTTAACTTAACTTAACTTTAACTTACTTAACTTAACTGTAACTTAACTTAACTTAACTTAATCTTAACTTGAACTTAACTTAACGTAACTTAACTGTAACGTTAACTTACGTAACTGTTGAACTTAACTTAACTTAACTTAACTTTACGGTAACTTAACTTAACTTAACTTAACTTACTTTAACTTAACTTAACTTAACGTTAACTTAACTTAACTTAACTACTTAACTTAACTTAACTTTAACTTAACTTAACTTTTAACTTGAACTTAACTTAACTGTAAACTTGAACTTACTTAACTTAACTTAACTTAACTTAACTTAACTTAACTTACTTAACTTAACTTAACTTAACTTAACTAACTTAACTTAACTTAACTTAACTGAACTTAACTTAACTTAACTTAACTTACTTGTACTTAACTTAACTTACTTAACTTAACGTAACTTAACTTAACTGAAACTTAACTTAACTTAACTTACTTAACTTAACTTAACTTAACTTAACTTAACTTAACTTTAACTGAACTTACTAACTTAACTTAACTAACTTAACGTACTTACTTAACTTAACTTAACTTGTAACTGTAACTTAACTTAACTTAACTTAACTTAGACTTAACTTAACTTAACTTAACTTAACTTACTTACGTTAACTTACTTAACTTACTTAACTTAACTTACTTACGTAACGTGTAACTTAACTTAACTTAACGTAACTTAACTTTAACGTAACTTAACTTAACTTAACTTTAACTTACTAACTTTAACTTAACTTAACTTAACTTAACGTACTTAACTTAACTGAACTTAACTTAACTTACTTAACTTAACTTAACTTAACTTAACGTAACTGTAACTTAACTTAACTTAACTGTAACTTTAACTTGAACTTA
>OY829115.1:16689976-16694976 GCA_963691645.1 Pelosia muscerda | reverse complement strand
TGGTTCTTGGGATATCGGGGTTTGAAAACTCATACAATTTTTGTATGAAAATTTTCGAGCCCTGCTATCTCCGAACCAGTGGACCTAGACCCTTCGAGTTTGGGCTCGTTTTGGAGGGCTCGGGAAGCTCTATCCGACCGACCCCAGGGATAGGCTCTACATAGAGTTCAAAAAATTTTTTAGTGTAGAGTCGGAGTTTTTTGGAGCCACAAGGCCCAAACTCAATTTTTTCTATATAGTTTGTAGCTCCAGGTGTAATAGGCGACTGTAACTGGGTTACAAAGGCTTTGTTTTAATTTGTTTAATTTTTACTTTATATTTAGGTTAAGACCGTGTAACCGCAGACTGGTAGACCCACTCTACTAAATAAAGACCAGTAGCTGAGCTACTAGCGACGGGTAGAATTAGTTCTACCATATTATTTTTACTGTTTTTATTATTATTTAGATTATAATTTTAGTAAAGTTATTTTAACTTGTATTTTTGTATTGACCATTGAAAATTGTACTCACGCCAGCTTCGCGATCGCTTCGGGCCTTACATACATACACTACACATACATACACATCACAAACACTCCCAGGTCACACACATTCGCAAACTCTAGCACAATACTTACACACCACAACACACCGCATTACCTACACACGACACAGTATCTCGGGAGCGTTGCCCTTGTCGGATACCTGACGCCACGACTAGCCGCGGAGCTTGAACTGAACAGCACTGGTTTATTGCCAGTCAGACTAAATTATACCAATTTGTTTTATTTTAATTAATTTATTTATTTTTACACCTATTGACAGAATTATTAAATTATTGACGTCTATTAAATTCATTTATATTTTTTAAATTTCAACGCGCACCTTCGCCAAGTTAAAAAAATGAACGCGTTTCGCTCGCCAATTGAAAAGAGGAGTGCTGCTGCTACTGAGGGCAACTCAACTTTTACGTTAGGAGGCAGCCCTGAAAATAAGACAGCGGGCCGCGTATCGGGGACTGTTCGGAAGAGTATCGAGAGGATACAATCCAGGGCGGAACCCCTCTCTCAAAATTCCAAGAAGGGGACAATTCACCGGACCCCCCCGCCAAAGGCCGAACAGTCGTCGACCGCGCGTCTCGCAAACAACTGCTGCCAAATTATTCGGGAGCAAATTGCCGCCTCTCGAAATCTCAAGACTGAGATCAAGACAAAGATCGAGGAGGCGGTAGTTGCTCTCGAAAACTATTTAAAGGCACTCCCGGGCGAAGCGAGCGTGCAAAAGGGCCAGATAAGGCAGACCGCTGGGGCGGCTGGGATACCGGCCCCTGTCGCACCAGCCTCTGCCCCAAGTGCACACGGGCTGAAAGTTCTAAGAAAAATAGAGGAAAATGAAAGATTAATAAAAGAGAATGGCAGAATGATGAATGAAATAATGGAAAGAATGGAGAGATTGGATGAAAGGGAGAAAGAAAGAGAAAGAAAGCAGGTGACGACTTATGCGGGTGTAGTGGCAGGTCGCTCGAGTGTGCAGCCCCCCCCGGCACTGCACTCCATAGCCATCACCTCGAAGGATGAAAAGGATACGAGTGAGCAAATAATGGAGCGACTACGAAAGGTAGCGAATGAAGATGATGGATGGGTTATGGTAGAGAAGGTAAGGAAGGCGAAGGATAGAAGGGTAATAGTAGGGTATAAGACAGAGAGTGAAAGGAAAAGGGCACAAGAACGATTGGAGACAAGGGAGAAGGGCTTAGCCGTTGAGCGGATTAAGAACAAAGATCCGCTCCTCATCCTGTACAGTGTCCTTAGAACTCATACGGATGAGGACCTGCTGAGGGTCATTAAGTCTCGGAACCGTGAGGTGTTCCGAGAACTGACCGAAGAGCAGATCCGTATGGGGGTGCTGTACAGGAAGACGGCACGTAACCCACACACCTGTCATGTGGTGCTCAGGGTCTCCCCGGAGGTGTGGACCCGTGCTCTGGAAGCAGGGAGACTGCAGGTAGACCTGCAACCAATCAGGGTTGCAGACCAATCTCCCCTTGTGCAGTGCTCCCTGTGCCTAGGGTACGGACACACCAGGAGGTTCTGCACCGGCACCGAGCCCAGGTGTAGTCATTGTGGCGGGCTCCACCTGAGAGCCGATTGTCCGGACTACGCTGCCGGTGCTGAACCTACCTGCTGCAATTGCCAAAGGGAGAAACTGAGCGGCGCAGGACACGGTGCGTACAGCGACTTGTGTCCTGTGCGTGAAAAGTGGGATAACATAGCGAGGTCCACCACTCAGTACCGGTGCTAACGTTGTCCCGGGGAACACGACCCCAATCAGAGTGCTGCAGGCGAACCTTCAAAGGGGGAAGCTGGCAACCGACGACTTCATACTCGAAGCCTCGAGGCGTAAAGCCGCGGTCGCTCTAATACAAGAGCCCTACGTAGGCAATTCGGCAAGTATGAAGGCATACCAGGGCGTTAGGGTCTTCCAGAACACTGGGCAAGGAGGAGGGACTGTGAAGGCGGCTATTGCCGTCTTCGATCCAAATTTGGATGTTGTGCAGTACCCGCAACTCACCACCGACAACATCATTGTGGTGGGGATCCGGACCAGTGCCTGGATGATCACGCTGGTATCCTTCTACTTCGAGCCGAAACCAGCACCACTGGGGCCCTACTTAGAGCGCCTCAAAGAGGTGAGGCGAAGTCTAGGTTCCCAGCTTGTCATCTTTGGGGGCGACGCTAATGCGAAGAGCACCTGGTGGGGTCACCAGTTCGAAGACAGCAGAGGCGAGCTACTGAGTGGGGTCCTCGCTGAGATGGACCTCCATGTCCTGAATAGTGGAAACATTCCGACTTTCGATACTGTGAGAGGCGGAAGGAGGTACTGCAGCTTTGTGGACGTGACGGCCTGCACGAGCAATGTGCTCGCCTGGATCGACGCTTGGAAGGTTGATACAAGCCTGGCGCCAGGATCAGACCACAACGGCGTGATGTTCAACCTCAACCTAGTAAAAGCCAAAGGCACAGCGATTCAACGCACAACGCGAATCTACAACACCCGCAAAGCCAACTGGGGCGCTTTCAAAGCCAGCATGACCCGGCAGCTCTCGGATATAGCGATAGACGAAATAAGACACCACAACCAGATGGATGTCTTAGTCGAAGCGTACACGAGGGCTGTCGGGGACGCGTGTAGAGAAAGCGTCCCAGTCAAAAAACCGGGGGGGTTGGTCACTGCGCCGTGGTGGTCGGAAAACCTCGCCCAACTTAGAAAGGTTATGGTCACCTACAAGCGTCGCATCAGAAACGCAGCGCCGGTCCGCAGAGCGTTTGTGATAGGGCAGTACCTGGAACGAAAGGAGATGTATGAGAGCGAAGTAAAAAAGGCACAGGTCGAAAGTTGGAAGAATTTCTGCGGAAAGCAGGACAGGGAGGGCCTCTGGGAGGGGATTTATCGAGTGATAGGAAGGGCCACAGTAAGGGAAGAGGAAACCCTGCTTTCCGCCAATGGTTCATTCCTGGACGCGAAGGGTTCGGCCGAATTACTCGCCCGAACCTTTTATCCAGTGGACTGTAGGGAGGAGGACGATGAGGGGCACCGAAGAGTACGAGAAAAGGCAAGGGAGTTGGATGGGGATACGGGTCATCATAACGATGACCCACCTTTTACGATAAATGAACTCTTCGATGCCCTTCATAAGTTTAATCCTAAGAAGGCTCCGGGAGCGGATGGCTTTACTGCCGACATCTGCACCCACGCCGTTAGGGCCGACCCCTTATTCTTTCTGAAGCTGCTGAATCAATGCCTTCACCACGGTTACTTTCCTAAGATATGGAAGGAGGCCGTGGTGGTGGCATTGAAGAAGCCAGGAAAGGACTCGTACACCGTTCCCAAGTCGTACAGACCTATTGGTCTACTGCCCGTCTTGGGGAAGGTGTACGAGAGGATGCTGGTGGCCCGGCTCAACTTCTATCTATTGCCGAGGATTAGCCCCCGCCAGTATGGCTTTATGCCACAGAAAGGCACCGAAGACGCCCTCTATGACCTTATAAGTCACATAAGGGCTAAACTTGATGAAAAAAGAATAGTCCTTATGGTGTCACTGGACATAGAGGGCGCCTTCGATAGCGCATGGTGGCCAGCCATCAAAGTGAGACTGGCGGAGGAAAAGTGTCCGGCGAATTTGAGGCGGGTCATCAGTAGCTACCTTAGCGACAGGGAGGTAAGGGTTAGGTATGCGGGCGAGGAGTGCAGACGCTCCACGGAGAAGGGGTGCGTCCAGGGCTCCATTGGCGGACCCTTACTGTGGAACTTATTGTTGGATCCCTTGCTGCATCAGTTAGTGAGTAGGTCAGTGCACGTTCAGGCTTTCGCGGACGACGTGGTGCTGGTGTTCGATGGGGACACCGCCCTGGAGATTGAGAGACAAGCCAATGCCTCTCTCGAGCATGTGCGGGAATGGGGCATCCGAACAAAGCTGAAATTCGCACCGCACAAAACTTGTGCGATGGTAATCACGCGGAAGCTGAAGTACGATGCCCCACGCCTCAGCATGGGCGGGATAGACATTGGATTGTCTGAACAAATCAAAATCCTGGGACTCACCATTGACCACCAACTCACCTTCAACACACACGTCTCAAACGTATGCAAGAAAGCGATCGCGATATACCACAAACTAGCGAGGATGGCCCGGATCAGCTGGGGACTTCATCCCGAGGTGATCCGGACCATCTATACCGCGGCTGTGGAGCCGACGGTGCTGTACGCGGCAGCCAGTTGGGGCGCGGCGGTGGACAAACTTGGGATACGGAAGCAGTTGAACGTGGTGCAGCGCGGATTCGCTCAAAAACTGTGTAAAAGCTACCGGACGGTCTCCCTGCACTCGGGTCTGATCCTGGCTGGAATGCTCCCTCTGGACCTCAGAGTTCGCGAGGTGGCCTCGTTATACGAGGCCAAGAGAGGAGTGTTCCAGTCATGGTTGGGAGACAGGGAGATCGAACGGATGGCTCCGGCCATTAA
>OY829115.1:16674976-16682476 GCA_963691645.1 Pelosia muscerda | reverse complement strand
ACCTAACCTAACCTAACCTAACCTAACCTAACCTAACCTAACCTAACCTAACCTAACCTAACCTAACCTAACCTAACCTAACCTAACCTAACCTAACCTAACCTAACCTAACCTAACCTAACCTAACCTAACCTAACCTAACCTAACCTAACCTAACCTAACCTAACCTAACCTAACCTAACCTAACCTAACCTAACCTAACCTAACCTAACCTAACCTAACCTAACCTAACCTAACCTAACCTAACCTAACCTAACCTAACCTAACCTAACCTAACCTAACCTAACCTAACCTAACCTAACCTAACCTAACCTAACCTAACCTAACCTAACCTAACCTAACCTAACCTAACCTAACCTAACCTAACCTAACCTAACCTAACCTAACCTAACCTAACCTAACCTAACCTAACCTAACCTAACCAGCTCAGTACCTGGAACGAAAGGAGATGTATGAAAGTGAAGTAAAAAAGGCACAAGTCGAGAGTTGGAAGAACTTCTGCGGAAGGCAGGACATGGAGGGACTATGGGAGGGCATCTACCGGGTGATAGGTAGGGCCACGGTAAGGGAAGAGGATACTCTGCTTTCCGCCAATGGATCTTACCTGGACGCAAAAGGTTCGGCCGAGCTTTTAGCTCGGACCTTCTACCCGGAGGACCGGGAGGAGGAGGACAACGAAGGGCACCGAAGAGTCAGGGAAAAGGCTAAGGGGTTGGAGCGGGATGAGGGTCATCATGAGGATGACCCACCTTTTACAGTGGGTGAGCTCTTCGGTGCTCTTCGGAAGTTCAATCCGAAGAAAGCCCCGGGGGCGGATGGCTTCACAGCCGATATTTGCACCCACGCCATTAGGGCCGACCCCTCATTCTTCTTGGAGCTGCTGAATCGGTGCCTTCACCACGGCTACTTTCCTAAAATATGGAAGGAAGCCGTGGTGGTGGCATTGAGGAAGCCCGGCAAGGACTCGTACGCCGTCCCCAAATCGTACAGACCTATTGGTCTGTTACCGGTTCTGGGGAAGGTGTACGAGAGGATGTTGGTAACTCGTCTCAACTTTTACTTAATGCCGAGGATTAGTACTCGCCAGTACGGCTTTATGCCCCAGAAAAGTACCGAAGACGCCCTCTATGACCTCATGGGCCACATAAGGGCTAGACTTGATGAGAAGAGGATAGTCCTTATGGTGTCCTTGGACATAGAGGGCGCCTTCGATAGCGCCTGGTGGCCGGCTATTAAGGTACGACTGGCTGAGGAAAGGTGTCCGGCAAATTTGAGACGAGTTATCAACAGCTACCTTAGCGACAGGAGAGTGAGGGTAAGGTATGCGGGCGAGGAGTGCGAACGCCCTACGGGGAAGGGTTGCGTCCAGGGTTCTATTGGCGGACCCTTACTGTGGAACCTCTTGTTGGATCCCTTACTGCGACGGTTGGAGGATGGGGCAGCTCGCGTCCAGGCATTTGCGGATGACGTGGTGCTTGTCGCGTCCAGGCATTTGCGGATGACGTGGTGCTTGTGTTCGATGGTGACAGCGCCTTGGAGATTGAGAGACAAGCCAATGCCTCTCTCGAGCATGTGCGGGAGTGGGGCATCGGAATGAAGCTGAAATTCGCACCGCACAAAACTTGTGCGATGGTAATCACGCGGAGGCTTAAGTACGATGTCCCACGCCTCAGCATGGGCGGGATAGACATTGGCATGTCCAAGGAAATCAAGATCCTGGGGCTCACCATCGACCACAAGCTAACCTTCAACACCCACGTCACCAACCAGTGCAAAAAGGCTATCGCCATCTACCACAAGCTGGCGCGGATGGCCCGGATCGGTTGGGGATTACATCCCGAGGTGATCCGGACCATCTACACCGCAGCCGTGGAACCGACGGTGCTGTACGCAGCCAGCAGCTGGTGTCCAGCGGTGGAGAAGCTCGGTATCCAGAAGCAGTTAGCCGTGGTGCAGCGCGGGTTCGCGCAAAAACTTTGCAAGGGCTACCGGACGGTTTCTCTGCACTCAAGTCTAATCTTGGCTGGAATGCTCCCTCTGGACCTCAGAGTTCGCGAGGTGGCCTCACTTTATGAGGCCAAGAGAGGAGTGTCCCAGTCATGGTTGGGGGACAGAGAGGTCGAACGGATGGCCTCAGCAATGGAGGTACCTCACCCCGCGGAGCATATAAGTCTGGACTTCACCAGCCTGGTAGACGAGGAAGATTATCAGCGCACCAACACCATCCAGGTGCGCATCTTCACGGACGGGAGCAAGATTGAGGGTCGCGTCGGCGCTGCGCTATCCATTTGGAATAGCGACGCCGAAACAAAGACCCTCAAACTTGCTCTCGCCCCCCATTGTACCGTCTACCAGGCCGAACTCCTGGCTTTATGCAAAGCGACCAGTGAGGTCCTTAGGCGCGGCGCGGCCACGACGTTCGGCATCCTCAGCGACAGCAAAGCCGCTCTCCAAACGGTCGTCAACCCCCGTGCCCTCCACCCTCTGGCCGTTGAGGCCAGAGATAACATCAAGCGGGGCTTGATCCAGAACAAGGAAATATCCCTGTTCTGGATCAAGGCCCACGTAGGGTTGGAGGGCAACGAGCGAGCGGACCAGCTCGCTAAGGAGGCGGCTTTGAGGTCGAAGACGAGGCCGAACTATGACCTGTGTCCCGTCTCATTTGTCAAGCGTGGCCTGCGTCAGATCACGCTTGACAAGTGGAACGGACGCTATAAAACGGGTACGACTGCTTCTGGTACCAAGCTTTTCTTTCCGTGCGCTGTGGCTGCGTACAGAACCGTCCGTAAGATGGAGATAGCCGGCACCACGACCCAGCTATTAACGGGGCATGGTGGGTTCTCTGAATACTTGAGTCGCTTCAAGTGTAAGGAGGACCCATCATGCGCCTGCGAGCCAGGGGTCGTGGAATCGGTTGCGCACCTGGTCGCGGACTGCCCCATCTTCGCTAGGGACAGGTACGAGTTGGAGTGTCGGATCCAACTGGAGGTTTGTGTAGCAAACTTCCCAGTCCTGGTGACAAAGAACTACAGGCAGCACTTCCTAGAGTATTGGGAAAGGGTTATAAGGGTGGTTTTAAGGAGGAACAAGACATGATCGGCCTCCTACAGCTACTTTGCAGAAGTAGCTGAGAGAGGCCGATAAATCGAGTGGGAAAATGGACTGGGAGGTGCTGTCTGTGGTTCCGACGGAAGTTTGCTGATCACCCGGATGCCCCACGCCCCACAGAATGTATGATAGTATGAGAGGGTTTAAACTGAGTTGGTATGGAAGTAATGGGATGGAAGTAAGGAAGGAAATGAAAGTGATAGAATGAAAGAAGCACCTAGCTTAGAAAGAGAAACAGCCAAGTGGGTACTTTTGCGAAATTAGCATTTAAATATTTGTATTTAAAAATAAGGATAGTAAATACCAGAGTGGGATATTGTTTTAGAAAACATTGGTAAAAATTAATGAGAAATAATATTAAAAAATTAGATGTGAAATGGCTTCCTCGATGTGCACAGCACGCAGTGGAAGGAGTAAGTTTTTTTAAAAAAAAAAAAAAAAAAAAAAAACCTAACCTAACCTAACCTAACCTAACCTAACCTAACCTAACCTAACCTAACCTAACCTAACCTAACCTAACCTAACCTAACCTAACCTAACCTAACCTAACCTAACCTAACCTAACCTAACCTAACCTAACCTAACCTAACCTAACCTAACCTAACCTAACCTAACCTAACCTAACCTAACCTAACCTAACCTAACCTAACCTAACCTAACCTAACCTAACCTAACCTAACCTAACCTAACCTAACCTAACCTAACCTAACCTAACCTAACCTAACCTAACCTAACCTAACCTAACCTAACCTAACCTAACCTAACCTAACCTAACCTAACCTAACCTAACCTAACCTAACCTAACCTAACCTAACCTAACCTAACCTAACCTAACCTAACCTAACCTAACCTAACCTAACCTAACCTAACCTAACCTAACCTAACCTAACCTAACCTAACCTAACCTAACCTAACCTAACCTAACCTAACCTAACCTAACCTAACCTAACCTAACCTAACCTAACCTAACCTAACCTAACCTAACCTAACCTAACCTAACCTAACCTAACCTAACCTAACCTAACCTAACCTAACCTAACCTAACCTAACCTAACCTAACCTAACCTAACCTAACCTAACCTAACCTAACCTAACCTAACCTAACCTAACCTAACCTAACCTAACCTAACCTAACCTAACCTAACCTAACCTAACCTAACCTAACCTAACCTAACCTAACCTAACCTAACCTAACCTAACCTAACCTAACCTAACCTAACCTAACCTAACCTAACCTAACCTAACCTAACCTAACCTAACCTAACCTAACCTAACCTAACCTAACCTAACCTAACCTAACCTAACCTAACCTAACCTAACCTAACCTAACCTAACCTAACCTAACCTAACCTAACCTAACCTAACCTAACCTAACCTAACCTAACCTAACCTAACCTAACCTAACCTAACCTAACCTAACCTAACCTAACCTAACCTAACCTAACCTAACCTAACCTAACCTAACCTAACCTAACCTAACCTAACCTAACCTAACCTAACCTAACCTAACCTAACCTAACCTAACCTAACCTAACCTAACCTAACCTAACCTAACCTAACCTAACCTAACCTAACCTAACCTAACCTAACCTAACCTAACCTAACCTAACCTAACCTAAC
Source organism: Pelosia muscerda (assembly GCA_963691645.1). NCBI lineage: Eukaryota > Metazoa > Arthropoda > Insecta > Lepidoptera > Erebidae > Pelosia > Pelosia muscerda. Next base: position 16,677,748 of record OY829115.1, on the reverse strand, counting down.
CTAACCTAACCTAACCTAACCTAACCTAACCTAACCTAACCTAACCTAACCTAACCTAACCTAACCTAACCTAACCTAACCTAACCTAACCTAACCTAACCTAACCTAACCTAACCTAACCTAACCTAACCTAACCTAACCTAACCTAACCTAACCTAACCTAACCTAACCTAACCTAACCTAACCTAACCTAACCTAACCTAACCTAACCTAACCTAACCTAACCTAACCTAACCTAACCTAACCTAACCTAACCTAACCTAACCTAACCTAACCTAACCTAACCTAACCTAACCTAACCTAACCTAACCTAACCTAACCTAACCTAACCTAACCTAACCTAACCTAACCTAACCTAACCTAACCTAACCTAACCTAACCTAACCTAACCTAACCTAACCTAACCTAACCTAACCTAACCTAACCTAACCTAACCTAACCTAACCTAACCTAACCTAACCTAACCTAACCTAACCTAACCTAACCTAACCTAACCTAACCTAACCTAACCTAACCTAACCTAACCTAACCTAACCTAACCTAACCTAACCTAACCTAACCTAACCTAACCTAACCTAACCTAACCTAACCTAACCTAACCTAACCTAACCTAACCTAACCTAACCTAACCTAACCTAACCTAACCTAACCTAACCTAACCTAACCTAACCTAACCTAACCTAACCTAACCTAACCTAACCTAACCTAACCTAACCTAACCTAACCTAACCTAACCTAACCTAACCTAACCTAACCTAACCTAACCTAACCTAACCTAACCTAACCTAACCTAACCTAACCTAACCTAACCTAACCTAACCTAACCTAACCTAACCTAACCTAACCTAACCTAACCTAACCTAACCTAACCTAACCTAACCTAACCTAACCTAACCTAACCTAACCTAACCTAACCTAACCTAACCTAACCTAACCTAACCTAACCTAACCTAACCTAACCTAACCTAACCTAACCTAACCTAACCTAACCTAACCTAACCTAACCTAACCTAACCTAACCTAACCTAACCTAACCTAACCTAACCTAACCTAACCTAACCTAACCTAACCTAACCTAACCTAACCTAACCTAACCTAACCTAACCTAACCTAACCTAACCTAACCTAACCTAACCTAACCTAACCTAACCTAACCTAACCTAACCTAACCTAACCTAACCTAACCTAACCTAACCTAACCTAACCTAACCTAACCTAACCTAACCTAACCTAACCTAACCTAACCTAACCTAACCTAACCTAACCTAACCTAACCTAACCTAACCTAACCTAACCTAACCTAACCTAACCTAACCTAACCTAACCTAACCTAACCTAACCTAACCTAACCTAACCTAACCTAACCTAACCTAACCTAACCTAACCTAACCTAACCTAACCTAACCTAACCTAACCTAACCTAACCTAACCTAACCTAACCTAACCTAACCTAACCTAACCTAACCTAACCTAACCTAACCTAACCTAACCTAACCTAACCTAACCTAACCTAACCTAACCTAACCTAACCTAACCTAACCTAACCTAACCTAACCTAACCTAACCTAACCTAACCTAACCTAACCTAACCTAACCTAACCTAACCTAACCTAACCTAACCTAACCTAACCTAACCTAACCTAACCTAACCTAACCTAACCTAACCTAACCTAACCTAACCTAACCTAACCTAACCTAACCTAACCTAACCTAACCTAACCTAACCTAACCTAACCTAACCTAACCTAACCTAACCTAACCTAACCTAACCTAACCTAACCTAACCTAACCTAACCTAACCTAACCTAACCTAACCTAACCTAACCTAACCTAACCTAACCTAACCTAACCTAACCTAACCTAACCTAACCTAACCTAACCTAACCTAACCTAACCTAACCTAACCTAACCTAACCTAACCTAACCTAACCTAACCTAACCTAACCTAACCTAACCTAACCTAACCTAACCTAACCTAACCTAACCTAACCTAACCTAACCTAACCTAACCTAACCTAACCTAACCTAACCTAACCTAACCTAACCTAACCTAACCTAACCTAACCTAACCTAACCTAACCTAACCTAACCTAACCTAACCTAACCTAACCTAACCTAACCTAACCTAACCTAACCTAACCTAACCTAACCTAACCTAACCTAACCTAACCTAACCTAACCTAACCTAACCTAACCTAACCTAACCTAACCTAACCTAACCTAACCTAACCTAACCTAACCTAACCTAACCTAACCTAACCTAACCTAACCTAACCTAACCTAACCTAACCTAACCTAACCTAACCTAACCTAACCTAACCTAACCTAACCTAACCTAACCTAACCTAACCTAACCTAACCTAACCTAACCTAACCTAACCTAACCTAACCTAACCTAACCTAACCTAACCTAACCTAACCTAACCTAACCTAACCTAACCTAACCTAACCTAACCTAACCTAACCTAACCTAACCTAACCTAACCTAACCTAACCTAACCTAACCTAACCTAACCTAACCTAACCTAACCTAACCTAACCTAACCTAACCTAACCTAACCTAACCTAACCTAACCTAACCTAACCTAACCTAACCTAACCTAACCTAACCTAACCTAACCTAACCTAACCTAACCTAACCTAACCTAACCTAACCTAACCTAACCTAACCTAACCTAACCTAACCTAACCTAACCTAACCTAACCTAACCTAACCTAACCTAACCTAACCTAACCTAACCTAACCTAACCTAACCTAACCTAACCTAACCT
>OY829115.1:16452476-16669976 GCA_963691645.1 Pelosia muscerda | reverse complement strand
CAGTTCCCTCTGCCTCCTCCTCCAACAGTCCTTTTCAGGACTCAGCGGTGGTGGCAGCTCCGTCTGATAATAGTCCTTTTCAGGACTGCGGGGAGATTGTGGCAGTTCCGTCTGCCTTGTCTGCGGACCAATCTCCTCCATCCACTATGGAGGTGGAGCTCGAAAGCCCTGCGGCTTCTGTGCCCCGCGCGGAGGCGGTTGTTGTGCTGGAGCGCCTGGGCACTTCGGCCGTACTGAGTGGGTCGCGCCCATCCTCCCCAGTAATGGGGAGACTGTGGCGCAAGCGCTCCAACTCTGCCACGGAGGCAGAGGACGAGAGCGCGAAGAAGAGCAAGGCTCATTATGCCTACCTGGCCAAGGCTAAGGCCGAGTTAGCCGTGGCCAAGGAGAGAGAGGTGGAGCTCCGGGCTGAGGAGGAGCTCGCGGAGCAGCGGCGGAAGAGGGCTCTCTTCCTCCGGGAGTCCCCCAGCCCACAACCGCAGCCCAGCCCACTGTTACCAGCAGGAGTGGCAGATACTGCGACCCAGCCCCTCAGCGCGGAGCAGCTGTCGGGCTCCATCGAGGCAGCGGTGGCGATGGTACAATCCATCGCCACCAAGAGCTCCAATTTAAAGGGCCAGTACGTGCGGGACCTTAAACAGGCATGTAGCTCCATCCTGGAGCACGTGCGTGTGCTGAGGTCCCGCACGCAGTCTGAGGAGGTGGCCCAGCTCCAGACCGAGCTGGCTGTCGTGCGGGCCGAAATGCGGGCCTGGAAGCGGCAGGCGGAGACTGCGCCGCCCGCGATGAGTCGCGAAGAGATCGCATTCCTGGTCGATGCGCGCATCGCGGGCATCCAGGACCGCCTGCTGCCCGAGACCCGCATCCGCCCACCTCTCCAGGCGGACAGGCGTAATGCCATCCGCCAGGCTAAGGAAGCCGAGACCGAGCGCCAACCCGAGCTCCCTTCCGTTCCTCCCTCGCCACCTCTTCCGCTATCCCCTCCAATGCCCGATGGGCAAACGGAGGACGCGTCGCGTCCCACTCCTCCAGGAGGTAAGGCCGCCAAGAGGAAGAGGCCGAAGAAGAAGACGGCCGCGGCGAGGGAGGCAGAAGCTGCCCGCCAGGCGCGACAGCCATCTCAGCCACCCACGCTGACCCCCCAGTTGGCCCCAGCGCTGACCCCCCAGTTGGCCCCAGCGCCAACGTCGTGGAGCACAGTGGCGGCGCGCCCAAAAGCGCCAAAGCCAGCACCAGCCCAGCCAGCTCCAGTAGCGCCGGCCACTAGCAGCAGGAAACGTGGCGCCCGTAGGCCTCGCAAATTGAGAGCGCCTAAGACCGCAGCGGTTACCCTAACGCTGCAGCCGGGCGCCGCGGAACAGGGGGTGACTTACGGAGAGGTGCTCGTCAAGGCCGAGAGGTCAATTGACCTCAAGGCCCTCGGCATAGACGGCCTGCGCCTCCGTCCCTCCGTGACAGGAGGTCGAATCCTGGAGGTGGCCGGCGCTGACAGAGCGCAGAAGGCCGACGCCCTGGCCACAAAACTAAGGGAGGCGCTGGAGGAGGTCCGCGTCGCTAGACCAGAGAGGTGCGTGGAGCTACGCATCTCTGGTCTGAGCGACTCGGCCTCTAAGGAGACCGTAGCGGCGTCGCTGGCAGCAGAGGGGGGCTGCTCTGCCAGCTCCATAAAGGTGGGTGACATCCAGCGCCCATCTGGCCGGCAGGGCTCTGCCTGGCTGCGGTGCCCGGTTGACGCGGCAAAAATACTAACAGACGGACGGCGCATCGTGATCGGGTGGTCAGTGGTTAGGCTGACCACCCTGGAGCCCAGGCCGGCGCGGTGCTTCCGCTGCCTGGAGCCGGGGCATGTTGGTGTAAGGTGCACTGCGGGCATTGACCGCAGTGCACTATGCTTCCGTTGTGGGCAGGCGGGCCACAAGTCGGCCACCTGCTCCGCGGAGCCCAGGTGCCCCGTCTGTTCAGCGGCGGGCAAAGCGTCCGGCCACAAGCTGGGCTCGTCTGAGTGCCAGGCGGCTTCCCGCAGCAGGGGCCGGGCCAAGAGCAAAGCTGCCAGTGGGGCAAAATCTACCCCCTCCCCCACCCAGCAGCCCACAGTGGAGGTTATGGACACCGCCCAACAATAATGGCCCACATCTCCATACTGCAGGCCAACGTCAACCACTGCGTCACGGCCCAGGACCTTTTGGCCCAATCCATGGCGCAGTGGCAGACGACACTGGCAGTAGTCGCCGAGCCGTATTACGTTCGCGAAAGCCCGAATTGGGCCAGCGACCATAGCGGCTTGGTGGCTATCGTCGCCCGGCGAACGGCTCCTCCCTTTGACCGAGTGCGGAGGGGTCGAGGGTGCGTCCTCGTAGCGCTGGGCGGCGCTGCAGTAATTGGGGTGTACTGCCCCCCCAGCAGAAGCATCGCCGAGTTCGAACAATTACTCTCGGAGGTCGGTGCTCTGCTGGCAGAAGTGCACCCCACCCCGGCCGTGGTGGCCGGAGATTTCAATGCTCACTCACGGGCGTGGGGATCTCCGACGACCGATGCCCGGGGGGAGATGGTGGAAGAATGGGCGGTGTCCCAAGGCTTGGTGTTGCTGAACCAAGGGGCGGTCCACACCCTTGTGCGACCGCAGGGTAGGTCGATCGTCGATCTGTCGTTCGCCAGTTCTGACCTGGCCCGACGGATCGACAACTGGCGGGTCGTTGAGGGGGTGGAGACCGCGTCGGACCATCGGTATATCCGGTTCGACGTCGTCCCTGCCGCCTCGGTGGCTCGAGTCGACCTCGACCGCCCCTTGTTAGGAGAAGGTCCGCGGTGGCGACTCGGAACGTTGAATAGGGAACTGGCCCGAGAGGCGGCTATCGTCGAGCGATGGGCTGCGGGCGACAGTGGCCTGGACGCAGACGCGAGATGCGAGCGGCTCGCTGGAGCGCTGACTCGCGTCTGCGACGCGGCGATGCAAAGGGCGAGGCCTATCCCGCCTCGGAAATCGGTGTACTGGTGGCGTCCCCACCTAGCCGGGCTGCGTACAGCTAGTGACGCAGCCCAGAGGCAGTACTACCGGTGCCGAAGGCGGGCCGTGAGAGACCTCGCCCGAGAAGAACAGCTGCACGCCGCGTACCGGGCCGCCCGTGAGGCCCTTAGCTCGGCGGTCAAAGCCGCCAAGGAGGAGGCCTGGAAAGAGTGGCTCGAGAGTCTCAATCGAGATCCATGGGGGCGTCCGTACAAGACCGTGAGCCAGAAGCTCCGGCCTTGGGCGCCTCCTCTCACAAGGACTCTCGAGCCGAGCCTCCTCCACCGAGTGGTCGGTTCCCTCTTCCCTGCGAGGGAGGAGTGGGTCCCACCGCGGATGGCAACACCGAGCCGGGTGCCGGCAGACGAAGGGGCAATACCTCCCGTGTCCGAGGCCGAGTTAGGGGCTGCGATCCTGGCACTCAGGTCCAGGAACCGCGCCCCGGGCCCGGACGGCGTCCCTGGGAAGGTTATTGCCACAGTCATGCCGGCACTAGAGGAGGAGACGCTGTCCCTCATGTCCGAGTGTTTGGCGTCGGGGAGAGTCCCGCGACGATGGAAGACTGGGAAGCTCGTGCTGCTTAAAAAGCACGGGCGTCCAGTCGACTCGCCGTCGGCCTACCGCCCCATCGTTTTGCTCGACGAGATGTGCAAGCTGTTTGAGCGGGTGCTCGCTGCGCGTCTCGTCGGCCACCTGGAGGGGGCGGGGCCCAACTTAAGTGACGGCCAGTTCGGCTTCCGTCGCGGGAGGTCAACCCTCGACGCCATATCCCGACTGCGGGGCAGCGTCGACGAAGCGGTCGCCGGGGGAGAAGTGTTGTTGGCTGTGTCGCTGGACATAGCCAACGCCTTCAACACCCTCCCCTGGGAAACTATTGCCGAGGCGCTGAGGTACCACAACGTCCCGTGGTACCTCAGGCGCGTCCTTGCGGACTACTTCGTGGACCGGGTCATCATCTATCCGGCCCAAAGCGAAGTGGTCCGCAGGGGCATGTCTTGTGGCGTTCCACAGGGGTCGGTCCTCGGGCCGCTCCTGTGGAACGTAGGTTATGATTGGGTCCTGCGCGGTGCTAATCTTCGGGGAGTCGGTGTACTCTGTTACGCCGACGACACCCTAGTCACCGCGCGGGCCCCAACGTTTCGCGACGCCTCCGTCCTCGCTACGGCAGGCGTCGCACATGTCGTGCGTCGCATCGGGGCACTAGGTTTGAAGGTGGCCCTCGAAAAGTCCGAGGCCCTATTCTTTCATGGGCCTCGGCAGACGCCGCCTCGAGATAGGTCGATTGTGGTGGGCGGCACCTCCATCGCTGTCGGGACCAGTCTGAAATACCTCGGGCTGGTTCTCGACAGTCGGTGGCGGTTTGCGGAGCATTTCCGGCAGCTGGCACCGAAGTTGCTGGCGTTTGCCGGAATGCTCTCGCGGTTGCTGCCCAACAGCGGAGGCCCGGGGTCTGCCTGCCGCCGTCTCTACGACGGAGTGGTGCGCTCCAAGGCGCTCTACGGAGCGCCCATATGGGCGGAGGCCCTCTGCCCTGTAAATGTTGCGCTGCTGCGGCGACCGCAGCGCGCCATCGCGCAGAGGGCCGCACGGGCGTACCACACCGTCTCTTACGAGGCGGCGTGTCTAATTGCGGGCAGTATCCCCTGGGATCTCGAGGCTGGCGTCCTCAAGAGGGTCTATGATGAGGGCGCCCTGATGCGGCGCAATCTGGGAGGTCGGCCGCCTCCGGAAGAGATCGATCGCTGGAGACAGGCGGCTCGCGACGATCTCTTCCGGAAATGGGCCGAAAGGCTGCGAGCGACCCGTAGTGGGTCGCTGCTCGTGGGGGCCGTCCGGCCCGTCCTGCGTCTTTTTGTGGAGAGGGGTCATGGGGCTCCGACGTACCACCTCACCCAACTTCTCACGGGTCATGGCTGTTTTGCCAAGTACCTGTGGGAAGTGGTGGGGATCGAACCGGAGCCCCGGTGCCGTCACTGCACCAGCGGCGACCCCGACACGGCCTACCACACCATGGCCGTGTGTGAGGCGTGGGACGGCCAAAGGACGGCCCTCGTGAACTCCATTGGTGGAGACCTTTCGCTGTCGGCCGTGATTCCAGCCATGGCCGACAGCGAAGAGTGTTGGGCCGCCGTCGCCTCCTTTGCTAGCGAGGTGATGGCGGCAAAGAGAGAGGCTCTGCGGGAGCGGGAGCGAGCTGGTCTCACTCTTCCGCCCCGCAGGCCCCCGGCGAGGGGACGCCGGCGAGCGCAATTCGCCCGCGTCCCCGAATGAGCGAAGCCACGGGCGGTGGGTCGGGGGACCCGCCGCCCCATGCTAATGTGGCGGAATGCGCCCCTCAGTGTTCCTGGGGCGCATTCGTAAAGTGAGCTGGCCCCATCACCTGGAAAGTCTGTCCAGATGGTGGGGCCACCAAGAGGCGAGCCCAAACGGGCGCCCCTAGCCGAGTCGCGGTGAGAATTCTATCCCGCGGCTCGGATTAGGCGAAGGAGGAACACCGTGGTGGTTTAGTGGGTAGTCTGGCCTCCGTTTCGAGGTCAGGAGTCCCACACGAAGCGAACCCCCTGCCCCCGCGGGGGGTGAGCGAAGTGCGTAAATGCATTCCACCACGTAAAAAAAAAAAAAAAAAACCTAACCTAACCTAACCTGGGGCGAGCCCCAAGTGAGTACAAGTACGTCCTCGTCGTCGCCCTGGACCCCGTCCTGACCACCGTAACGGAGTGGCAGGCGGGTGACTGAACCTTGTGCTCGACACTTGCGGCAAATCATTGTGCGAATCGAACTGTTGTTGTTGTCTAACTGCGATGTTAACACGAGCGAAGATGCTCAACAGTCCTTTTAAGGACTCGGAGGAGATGGTGGCAGTTCCCTCTGCCTCCTCCTCCAACAGTCCTTTTCAGGACTCAGCGGTGGTGGCAGCTCCGTCTGATAATAGTCCTTTTCAGGACTGCGGGGAGATTGTGGCAGTTCCGTCTGCCTTGTCTGCGGACCAATCTCCTCCATCCACTATGGAGGTGGAGCTCGAAAGCCCTGCGGCTTCTGTGCCCCGCGCGGAGGCGGTTGTTGTGCTGGAGCGCCTGGGCACTTCGGCCGTACTGAGTGGGTCGCGCCCATCCTCCCCAGTAATGGGGAGACTGTGGCGCAAGCGCTCCAACTCTGCCACGGAGGCAGAGGAGGACGAGAGCGCGAAGAAGAGCAAGGCTCATTATGCCTACCTGGCCAAGGCGAAGGCCGAGCTAGCCGTGGCCAGGGAGAGAGAGGTGGAGCTCCGGGCTGAGGAGGAGCTCGCGGAGCACCGACGGAGGAGGGCTCTCTTCCTCCGGGAGTCCCCCAGCCCACAACCGCAGCCCAGCCCGATGGCATCAACAGGAGTGGCAGGTCCTGCCACCCAGTCCCTCAGTGCCTCGGAGTTATCGGGCTCCATAGAGGCGGCGGTGGCGATGGTGCAATCCATCGCCACCAAGAGCTCAAATTTAAAGGGCCAGTACGTGCGGGACCTTAAGCAGGCATGTTGCTCCATCCTGGAGCACGTGCGTGTGCTGAGGTCCCGCACGGAATCTGAGGAGGTGGCCCAGCTCCAGACCGAGCTGGCCGTAGTGCGAGCTGAAATGCGGGCCTGGAAACAGCAGGCGGAGTCCGCACCGCCCGCGATGTCCCGCGATGAGATCGCGTTCCTTATCGACGCGCGCATCGCGGGCATCCAGGACCGCCTGCTGCCCGAGACCCGCATCCGCCCACCTCTCCAGGCGGACAGGCGTAATGCCATTCGCCAGGCTAAGGAAGCCGAGCCCGAGCGCCAACCCGAGCTCCCTTCCCTTCCTCCCTCGCCACCTCTTCCGCTATCCCCTCCAATGCCCGATGGGCAAGCGGAGGACGCGTCGCGTCCCACTCCTCCAGTGGGAGAAAAGGCCAAGAGGAAGAGGCACAAAAAGAAGACGGCCGCGGCGAGGGAGGCAGAAGCTGCCCGCCAGGCGCAACAGACATCGCAGCCAACCTCCCAGTCGGTCCCAGCGCCAATGTCGTGGAGCACAGTGGCGGCGCGCCCAAAAGCGCCGAAGCCAGCTCCAGCCCAGCCAGCTCCAGTAGCGAGCAGCAAGAAACGTGGCGCCCGTAGGCCTCGCAAACTGCGAGCGCCTAAGACCGCAGCAGTTACCATCACGCTGCAGCCGGGCGCCGCGGAGCAGGGCGTGACATACGGAGATGTGCTCGCCAAGGCTGAGAGGTCAATCGACCTCAAGGCCCTCGGCATCGACGGCCTGCGCCTCCGTCCCTCCATGACTGGAGGTCGTATCTTGGAGGTGGCTGGCGCTGACAGAGCGCAGAAGGCGGACCAGTTGGCAAGTAAGCTGCGGGAGGCGCTGGAGGAGGTCCGCGTCGGTAGACCGGAGAGGTGCGTGGAGTTACGTATCTCTGGCCTGAGCGACGCGGCCTCCAAGGAGACTGTGGCGGCGTCGCTGGCAGCAGAGGGGGGCTGCTCTGCCGACTCCATAAAGGTGGGCGACATCCAGCGCCCATCTGGCCGGCAGGGCTCTGCCTGGCTGCGGTGCCCGGTTGACGCGGCAAAAATACTAACAGACGGACGGCGCATCGTGATCGGTTGGTCAGTGGTTAGGCTGACCACCCTGGAGCCCAGGCCGGCGCGGTGCTTCCGCTGCCTGGAGCCGGGGCATGTTGGTGTAAGGTGCACTGCGGGCATTGACCGCAGTGCACTATGCTTCCGTTGTGGGCAGGCGGGCCACAAGTCGGCCACCTGCTCCGCGGAGCCCAGGTGCCCCGTCTGTTCAGCGGCGGGCAAAGCGTCCGGCCACAAGCTGGGCTCGTCTGAGTGCCAGGCGGCTTCCCGCAGCAGGGGCCGGGCCAAGAGCAAAGCTGCCAGTGGGGCAAAATCTACCCCCTCCCCCACCCAGCAGCCCACAGTGGAGGTTATGGACACCGCCCAACAATAATGGCCCACATCTCCATACTGCAGGCCAACGTCAACCACTGCGTCACGGCCCAGGACCTTTTGGCCCAATCCATGGCGCAGTGGCAGACGACACTGGCAGTAGTCGCCGAGCCGTATTACGTTCGCGAAAGCCCGAATTGGGCCAGCGACCATAGCGGCTTGGTGGCTATCGTCGCCCGGCGAACGGCTCCTCCCTTTGACCGAGTGCGGAGGGGTCGAGGGTGCGTCCTCGTAGCGCTGGGCGGCGCTGCAGTAATTGGGGTGTACTGCCCCCCCAGCAGAAGCATCGCCGAGTTCGAACAACTACTCTCGGAGGTCGGTGCTCTGCTGGCAGAAGTGCACCCCACCCCGGCCGTGGTGGCCGGGGATTTCAACGCTCACTCACGGGCGTGGGGATCTCCGGCGACCGATGCCCGGGGGGAGATGGTGGAGGAATGGGCGGTATCCCAAGGCTTGGTGTTGCTGAACCAAGGGGCGGTCCACACCCTTGTGCGACCGCAGGGTAGGTCGATCGTCGATCTGTCGTTCGCCAGTTCTGACCTGGCCCGACGGATCGACAACTGGCGGGTCGTTGAGGGGGTGGAGACCGCGTCGGACCATCGGTATATCCGGTTCGACGTCGTCCCTGCCGCCTCGGCGGCTCGAGTCGACCTCGACCGCCCCTTGTTAGGAGAAGGTCCGCGGTGGCGACTCGGAACGTTGAATAGGGAACTGGCCCGAGAGGCGGCTATCGTCGAGCGATGGGCTGCGGGCGACAGTGGCCTGGACGCAGACGCGAGATGCGAGCGGCTTGCTGGAGCGCTGACTCGCGTCTGCGACGCGGCGATGCAAAGGGCGAGGCCTATCCCGCCTCGGAAATCGGTGTACTGGTGGCGTCCCCACCTAGCCGGGCTGCGTACAGCTAGTGACGCAGCCCAGAGGCAGTACTACCGGTGCCGAAGGCGGGCCGTAAGAGACCTCGTCCGAGAAGAACAGCTGCACGCCGCGTACCGGGCCGCCCGTGAGGCCCTTAGCTCGGCGGTCAAAGCCGCCAAGGAGGAGGCCTGGAAGGAGTGGCTCGAGAGTCTCAATCGAGATCCATGGGGGCGTCCGTACAAGACCGTGAGCCAGAAGCTCCGGCCTTGGGCGCCTCCTCTCACAAGGACTCTCGAGCCGAGCCTCCTCCACCGAGTGGTCAGTTCCCTCTTCCCTGCGAGGGAGGAGTGGGTCCCACCGCGGATGGCAACACCAAGCCGGGTGCCGGCAGACGAAGAGGCAATACCTCCCGTGTCCGAGGCCGAGTTAGGGGCTGCGATCCTGGCACTCAGGTCCAGGAACCGTGCCCCGGGCCCGGACGGCGTTCCTGGGAAGGTCATTGCCACAGTCATGCCGGCACTAGAGGAGGAGACGCTGTCCCTCATGTCCGAGTGTTTGGCGTCGGGGAGAGTCCCGCGACGATGGAAGACTGGGAAGCTCGTGCTGCTTAAAAAGCACGGGCGTCCAGTCGACTCGCCGTCGGCCTACCGCCCCATCGTTTTGCTCGACGAGATGTGCAAGCTGTTTGAGCGGGTGCTCGCTGCGCGTCTCGTCGGCCACCTGGAGGGGGCGGGGCCCAACCTAAGTGACGGCCAGTTCGGCTTCCGTCGCGGGAGGTCAACCCTCGACGCCATATCCCGACTGCGGGGCAGCGTCGACGAAGCGGTCGCCGGGGGAGAGGTGTTGTTGGCTGTGTCGCTGGACATAGCCAACGCCTTCAACACCCTCCCCTGGGAAACTATCGCCGAGGCGCTGAGGTACCACAACGTCCCGTGGTACCTCAGGCGCGTCCTTGCGGACTACTTCGTGGACCGGGTCATCATCTATCCGGCCCAAAGCGAGGTGGTCCGCAGGGGCATGTCTTGTGGCGTTCCACAGGGGTCGGTCCTCGGGCCGCTCCTGTGGAACGTAGGTTATGATTGGGTCCTGCGCGGTGCTAATCTTCGGGGAGTCGGTGTACTTTGTTACGCCGACGACACCCTAGTCACCGCGCGGGCCCCAACGTTTCGCGACGCCTCCGTCCTCGCTACGGCAGGCGTCGCCCATGTCGTGCGTCGCATCGGGGCACTAGGTTTGAAGGTGGCCCTCGAAAAGTCCGAGGCCCTATTCTTTCATGGGCCTCGGCAGACGCCGCCTCGAGATAGGTCGATTGTGGTGGGCGGCACCTCCATCGCTGTCGGGACCAGTCTGAAATACCTCGGGCTGGTTCTCGACAGTCGGTGGCGGTTTGCGGAGCATTTCCGGCAGCTGGCACCGAAATTGCTGGCGTTTGCCGGAATGCTCTCGCGGTTGCTGCCCAACAGCGGAGGCCCGGGATCTGCCTGCCGCCGTCTCTACGACGGAGTGGTGCGCTCCAAGGCGCTCTACGGAGCGCCCATATGGGCGGAGGCCCTCTGCCCTGCAAATGTTGCGCTGCTGCGACGACCGCAGCGCGCCATCGCGCAGAGGGCCGCAAGGGCGTACCACACCGTCTCTTACGAGGCGGCGTGTCTAATTGCGGGCAGTATCCCCTGGGATCTCGAGGCTGGCGTCCTCAAGAGGGTCTATGATGAGGGCGCCCTGATGCGGCGCAATCTGGGAGGTCGGCCGCCTCCGGAAGAGATCGATCGCTGGAGACAGGCGGCTCGCGACGATCTCTTCCGGAAATGGGCCGAAAGGCTGCGAGCGACCCGTAGTGGGTCGCTGCTCGTGGGGGCCGTCCGGCCCGTCCTGCGTCTTTTTGTGGAGAGGGGTCATGGGGCTCCGACGTACCACCTCACCCAACTTCTCACGGGTCATGGCTGTTTTGCCAAGTACCTGTGGGAAGTGGTGGGGATCGAAACGGAGCCCCGGTGCCGTCACTGCACCAGCGGAGACCCCGACACGGCCTATCACACCATGGCCGTGTGTGAGGCGTGGGACGGCCAAAGGGCGGCCCTCGTAAGCACCATTGGTGCAGACCTTTCGCTGTCGGCCGTGATTCCAGCCATGGCCGACAGCGAGGAGTGTTGGGCCGCCGTCGCCTCGTTCGCTAACGAGGTGATGGCGGCAAAGAGAGAGGCTCTGCGGGAGCGGGAGCGAGCTGGGCTCACTCTTCCGCCCCGCAGGCCCCCGGCGAGGGGACGCCGGCGAGCGCAATTCGCCCGCGTCCCCGAATGAGCGAAGCCACGGGCGGTGGGTCGGGGGATCCGCCGCCCCATGCTAATGTGGCGGAATGCGCCCCTCAGTGTTCCTGGGGCGCATTCGTAAAGTGAGCTGGCCCCATCACCTGGAAAGTCTGTCCGGATGGTGGGGCCACCAAGAGGCGAGCCCAAACGGGCGTCCCTAGCCGAGTCGCGGTGAGAATTCTATCCCGCGGCTCGGATTAGGCGAAGGAGGAACACCGTGGTGGTTTAGTGGGTAGTCTGGCCTCCGTTTCGAGGTCAGGAGTCCCACACGAAGCGAGCCCCCTGCCCCCGCGGGGGGTGAGCGAAGTGCGTAAATGCATTCCACCACGTAAAAAAAAAAAAAAAAAAAAAAAAACCTAACCTAACCTAACCTGGGGCGAGCCCCAAGTGAGTTGTGAGTACGTCCTCGTCGTTCGCCCTGGACCCCGTCCTGACCACCGTAACGGAGTGGCAGGCGGGTGACTAAATCTCGAACTCGACACTTGCGGGCAAATTTGCGAATTCTGCGAATTACTGTGCGATACCTATGCTTACACGAGCCAAATTAGCTAACAGTCCTTTTAAGGACTCGGAGGAGATGGTGGCAGTTCCCTCTGCCTCCTCCTCCAACAGTCCTTTTCAGGACTCAGCGGTGGTGGCAGCTCCGTCTGATAATAGTCCTTTTCAGGACTGCGGGGAGATTGTGGCAGTTCCGTCTGCCTTGTCTGCGGACCAATCTCCTCCATCCACTATGGAGGTGGAGCTCGAAAGCCCTGCGGCTTCTGTGCCCCGCGCGGAGGCGGTTGTTGTGCTGGAGCGCCTGGGCACTTCGGCCGTACTGAGTGGGTCGCGCCCATCCTCCCCAGTAATGGGGAGACTGTGGCGCAAGCGCTCCAACTCTGCCACGGAGGCAGAGGAGGACGAGAGCGCGAAGAAGAGCAAGGCTCATTATGCCTACCTGGCCAAGGCTAAGGCCGAGTTAGCCGTGGCCAGGGAGAGAGAGGTGGAGCTCCGGGCTGAGGAGGAGCTCGCGGAGCAGCGGCGGAAGAGGGCTCTCTTCCTCCGGGAGTCCCCCAGCCCACAACCGCAGCCCAGCCCACTGTTACCAGCAGGAGTGGCAGATACTGCGACCCAGCCCCTCAGCGCGGAGCAGCTGTCGGGCTCCATCGAGGCAGCGGTGGCGATGGTACAATCCATCGCCACCAAGAGCTCCAATTTAAAGGGCCAGTACGTGCGGGACCTTAAACAGGCATGTAGCTCCATCCTGGAGCACGTGCGTGTGCTGAGGTCCCGCACGCAGTCTGAGGAGGTGGCCCAGCTCCAGACCGAGCTGGCTGTCGTGCGGGCCGAAATGCGGGCCTGGAAGCGGCAGGCGGAGACTGCGCCGCCCGCGATGAGTCGCGAAGAGATCGCATTCCTGGTCGATGCGCGCATCGCGGGCATCCAGGACCGCCTGCTGCCCGAGACCCGCATCCGCCCACCTCTCCAGGCGGACAGGCGTAATGCCATCCGCCAGGCTAAGGAAGCCGAGACCGAGCGCCAACCCGAGCTCCCTTCCCTTCCTCCCTCGCCGCCTCTTCCGCTATCCCCTCCAATGCCCGATGGGCAAACGGAGGACGCGTCGCGTCCCACTCCTCCAGGAGGTAAGGCCGCCAAGAGGAAGAGGCCGAAGAAGAAGACGGCCGCGGCGAGGGAGGCAGAAGCTGCCCGCCAGGCGCGACAGCCATCTCAGCCACCCACGCTGACCCCCCAGTTGGCCCCAGCGCCAACGTCGTGGAGCACAGTGGCGGCGCGCCCAAAAGCGCCAAAGCCAGCACCAGCCCAGCCAGCTCCAGTAGCGCCGGCCACTAGCAGCAGGAAACGTGGCGCCCGTAGGCCTCGCAAATTGCGAGCGCCTAAGACCGCAGCGGTTACCCTAACGCTGCAGCCGGGCGCTGCGGAGCAGGGGGTGACTTACGGAGAGGTGCTCGCCAAGGCCGAGAGGTCAATTGACCTCAAGGCCCTCGGCATAGACGGCCTGCGCCTCCGTCCCTCCGTGACAGGAGGTCGAATCCTGGAGGTGGCCGGCGCTGACAGAGCGCAGAAGGCCGACGCCCTGGCCACAAAACTAAGGGAGGCGCTGGAGGAGGTCCGCGTCGCTAGACCAGAGAGGTGCGTGGAGCTACGCATCTCTGGTCTGAGCGACTCGGCCTCCAAGGAGACCGTAGCGGCGTCGCTGGCAGCAGAGGGGGGCTGCTCTGCCAGCTCCATAAAGGTGGGCGACATCCAGCGCCCATCTGGCCGACAGGGCTCTGCCTGGCTGCGGTGCCCGGTTGACGCGGCCAAATTACTAACCGACGGACGCCGCATTGTGATCGGGTGGTCAGTGGTTAGGCTGACCACCCTGGAGCCCAGGCCGGCGCGGTGCTTCCGCTGCCTGGAGCCGGGGCATGTTGGGGTGAAGTGTACTGCGGGCATTGACCGCAGTGCACTCTGCTTCCGCTGTGGGCAGGCGGGCCACAAGTCGGCCACCTGCTCCGCGGAGCCCAAGTGCCCCGTCTGTGCGGCGGAAGGTGCATCGTCTGGCCACAAATTGGGGTCGGGCGAGTGCAAGGCGGCCTCCCGTAGCAGAGGCCGTCCTAAAAGGAGAGCCGCAGGTGGGGCTAACACTACGCCCTCCCCCACCCAGCAGCCCATAGTGGAGGAAATGGACACCGCCCATCAATAATGGCCCACATCTCCATTCTGCAGGCCAACGTCAACCACTGCGTCACGGCCCAGGACCTTTTGGCCCAATCCATGGCGCAGTGGCAGACGACACTGGCAGTGGTCGCCGAGCCGTACTACGTGCGCGAAACCCCTAACTGGGCCAGCGACCACAACGGCTTGGTGGCTATCGTCGCCCAGCGAACGGCTCCTCCTTTTGACCGAGTGCGGAAGGGTCGAGGTTGCGTCCTCGTCACGCTGGGCGGCGCTGCAGTGATTGGGGTGTACTGCCCCCCCAGTAGAAGCATCGCCGAGTTTGAGCAGCTGCTCGCTGAGGTCGGTGCCCTGCTGGCAGAAGTGCACCCCACCCCGGCCGTGGTGGCTGGAGATTTCAACGCTCACTCTCGGGCGTGGGGATCTCCGGCGACAGATGCCCGGGGGGAGATGTTGGAGGAATGGGCGGTGTCCCAAGACTTGGTGTTGCTTAACCAAGGGGCGGTCCACACCCTTGTGCGGCCGCAGGGTAGGTCGATAGTCGATCTGTCGTTCGCCAGTTCTGGCCTGGCCCGACGGATCGGCAACTGGCGGGTCGTTGAGGGGGTGGAGACCGCGTCGGACCACCGGTACATCCGGTTCGACGTCGTCCCTGCCGCCTTGGCGGCTCGAGTCGACCTCGACCGTCCCTTGGTAGGAGAAGGTCCGCGGTGGCGACTCACCACACTGGACAAGGAACTGGCCCGAGAGGCGGCTATCGTCGAGCGATGGGCTGCGGGCGACAGTGGCCTGGACGCAGACGCGAGATGCGAGCGGCTCGCTGGAGCGCTGACTCGCGTCTGCGACGCGGCGATGCAAAGGGCGAGGCCTATCCCGCCTCGGAAATCGGTGTACTGGTGGCGTCCCCACCTAGCCGGGCTGCGTACAGCTAGTGACGCAGCCCAGAGGCAGTACTACCGGTGCCGAAGGCGGGCCGTAAGAGACCTCGCCCGAGAAGAACAGCTGCACGCCGCGTACCGGGCCGCCCGTGAGGCCCTTAGCTCGGCGGTCAAAGCCGCCAAGGAGGAGGCCTGGAAAGAGTGGCTCGAGAGTCTCAATCGAGATCCATGGGGGCGTCCGTACAAGACCGTGAGCCAGAAGCTCCGGCCTTGGGCGCCTCCTCTCACAAGGACTCTCGAGCCGAGCCTCCTCCACCGAGTGGTCGGTTCCCTCTTCCCTGCGAGGGAGGAGTGGGTCCCACCGCGGATGGCAACACCGAGCCGGGTGCCGGCAGACGAAGGGGCAATACCTCCCGTGTCCGAGGCCGAGTTAGGGGCTGCGATCCTGGCACTCAGGTCCAGGAACCGCGCCCCGGGCCCGGACGGCGTCCCTGGGAAGGTTATTGCCACAGTCATGCCGGCACTAGAGGAGGAGACGCTGTCCCTCATGTCCGAGTGTTTGGCGTCGGGGAGAGTCCCGCGACGATGGAAGACTGGGAAGCTCGTGCTGCTTAAAAAGCACGGGCGTCCAGTCGACTCGCCGTCGGCCTACCGCCCCATCGTTTTGCTCGACGAGATGTGCAAGCTGTTTGAGCGGGTGCTCGCTGCGCGTCTCGTCGGCCACCTGGAGGGGGCGGGGCCCAACTTAAGTGACGGCCAGTTCGGCTTCCGTCGCGGGAGGTCAACCCTCGACGCCATATCCCGACTGCGGGGCAGCGTCGACGAAGCGGTCGCCGGGGGAGAGGTGTTGTTGGCTGTGTCGCTGGACATAGCCAACGCCTTCAACACCCTCCCCTGGGAAACTATTGCCGAGGCGCTGAGGTACCACAACGTCCCGTGGTACCTCAGGCGCGTCCTTGCGGACTACTTCGTGGACCGGGTCATCATCTATCCGGCCCAAAGCGAAGTGGTCCGCAGGGGCATGTCTTGTGGCGTTCCACAGGGGTCGGTCCTCGGGCCGCTCCTGTGGAACGTAGGTTATGATTGGGTCCTGCGCGGTGCTAATCTTCGGGGAGTCGGTGTACTCTGTTACGCCGACGACACCCTAGTCACCGCGCGGGCCCCAACGTTTCGCGACGCCTCCGTCCTCGCTACGGCAGGCGTCGCACATGTCGTGCGTCGCATCGGGGCACTAGGTTTGAAGGTGGCCCTCGAAAAGTCCGAGGCCCTATTCTTTCATGGGCCTCGGCAGACGCCGCCTCGAGATAGGTCGATTGTGGTGGGCGGCACCTCCATCGCTGTCGGGACCAGTCTGAAATACCTCGGGCTGGTTCTCGACAGTCGGTGGCGGTTTGCGGAGCATTTCCGGCAGCTGGCACCGAAATTGCTGGCGTTTGCCGGAATGCTCTCGCGGTTGCTGCCCAACAGCGGAGGCCCGGGATCTGCCTGCCGCCGTCTCTACGACGGAGTGGTGCGCTCCAAGGCGCTCTACGGAGCGCCCATATGGGCGGAGGCCCTCTGCCCTGCAAATGTTGCGCTGCTGCGACGACCGCAGCGCGCCATCGCGCAGAGGGCCGCAAGGGCGTACCACACCGTCTCTTACGAGGCGGCGTGTCTAATTGCGGGCAGTATCCCCTGGGATCTCGAGGCTGGCGTCCTCAAGAGGGTCTATGATGAGGGCGCCCTGATGCGGCGCAATCTGGGAGGTCGGCCGCCTCCGGAAGAGATCGATCGCTGGAGACAGGCGGCTCGCGACGATCTCTTCCGGAAATGGGCCGAAAGGCTGCGAGCGACCCGTAGTGGGTCGCTGCTCGTGGGGGCCGTCCGGCCCGTCCTGCGTCTTTTTGTGGAGAGGGGTCATGGGGCTCCGACGTACCACCTCACCCAACTTCTCACGGGTCATGGCTGTTTTGCCAAGTACCTGTGGGAAGTGGTGGGGATCGAAACGGAGCCCCGGTGCCGTCACTGCACCAGCGGAGACCCCGACACGGCCTATCACACCATGGCCGTGTGTGAGGCGTGGGACGGCCAAAGGACGGCCCTCGTAAGCACCATTGGTGCAGACCTTTCGCTGTCGGCCGTGATTCCAGCCATGGCCGACAGCGAGGAGTGTTGGGCCGCCGTCGCCTCGTTCGCTAACGAGGTGATGGCGGCAAAGAGAGAGGCTCTGCGGGAGCGGGAGCGAGCTGGGCTCACTCTTCCGCCCCGCAGGCCCCCGGCGAGGGGACGCCGGCGAGCGCAATTCGCCCGCGTCCCCGAATGAGCGAAGCCACGGGCGGTGGGTCGGGGGATCCGCCGCCCCATGCTAATGTGGCGGAATGCGCCCCTCAGTGTTCCTGGGGCGCATTCGTAAAGTGAGCTGGCCCCATCACCTGGAAAGTCTGTCCGGATGGTGGGGCCACCAAGAGGCGAGCCCAAACGGGCGTCCCTAGCCGAGTCGCGGTGAGAATTCTATCCCGCGGCTCGGATTAGGCGAAGGAGGAACACCGTGGTGGTTTAGTGGGTAGTCTGGCCTCCGTTTCGAGGTCAGGAGTCCCACACGAAGCGAGCCCCCTGCCCCCGCGGGGGGTGAGCGAAGTGCGTAAATGCATTCCACCACGTAAAAAAAAAAAAAAAAAAAAAAAAAAAAAAAAAAAAAAACCTAACCTAACCTAACCTAACCTAACCTCCCAACTTCTCACGGGTCATGGCTGTTTTGCCAAGTACCTGTGGGAAGTGGTGGGGATCGAAACGGGGCCCCGGTGCCGTCACTGCACCAGCGGAGACCCCGACACGGCCTATCACACCATGGCCGTGTGTGAGGCGTGGGACGGCCAAAGGGCGGCCCTCGTAAGCACCATTGGTGCAGACCTTTCGCTGTCGGCCGTGATTCCAGCCATGGCCGACAGCGAGGAGTGTTGGGCCGCCGTCGCCTCGTTCGCTAACGAGGTGATGGCGGCAAAGAGAGAGGCTCTGCGGGAGCGGGAGCGAGCTGGGCTCACTCTTCCGCCCCGCAGGCCCCCGGCGAGGGGACGCCGGCGAGCGCAATTCGCCCGCGTCCCCGAATGAGCGAAGCCACGGGCGGTGGGTCGGGGGATCCGCCGCCCCATGCTAATGTGGCGGAATGCGCCCCTCAGTGTTCCTGGGGCGCATTCGTAAAGTGAGCTGGCCCCATCACCTGGAAAGTCTGTCCGGATGGTGGGGCCATCAAGAGGCGAGCCCAAACGGGCGTCCCTAGCCGAGTCGCGGTGAGAATTCTATCCCGCGGCTCGGATTAGGCGAAGGAGGAACACCGTGGTGGTTTAGTGGGTAGTCTGGCCTCCGTTTCGAGGTCAGGAGTCCCACACGAAGCGAGCCCCCTGCCCCCGCGGGGGGTGAGCGAAGTGCGTAAATGCATTCCACCACGTAAAAAAAAAAAAAAAAAAAAAAACCTAACCTAACCTAACCTAACCTAACCCAGTCGTTCACCACTCCCCGCGACGACCAGATCGTTTTTCGTAGTGCTCCGCCTTTAAAAAATCTTTTTTGTGGGTTTTTCGCATCGGATCACAACGGGTGATACACCAAAATCTGCGTCTCAGCTGCCCCCATCTACCTGCACATCGTGATCGAGCCGCACGACGGCGCCTGAGCCGCTATTACGGTTTTTGTGTATTATTGGAGGTTATTCCACACGTGGTATAACACTCTTTATCGAATAAACTCGTGACAAGTGATCGGATCTTCAAGTGTGTAGTGTCTCCGGCTGCGGGCAGTGGAGCCCCACCCCCCACGTCGGCCAGTTTTTCCCGGAAAGCGTTGGTTTTTCCGGGAAAACCAAAAAAACAAGTACCACGTGGGCACGTGGTACTCGAACCAGCAGTCCGAGAGCCGTGATTTTTTGAGGAGAGGAAGACGACACCGTCAGCTTCAAAATTCTGGTAACAGAAAAATTTTCATACATAACATATATTTTTCACAACTGTTAGAAGATTGAAACTTTGACCCAAAATATCGGCGGAACCAGGACACTTATCAAAAAACCGCAACTGCTATTCTTTGCGCGCTAACAAGAAGACTCGGATTCAAGCTTTTCAGAATTTTTGGATTATTTATTTGGACACCATAATTAAAAATTCAAAATTTCTTAAAATTGTATGAAATTTGTATGTAATTTTCAACTATTTTATTTTTTAAGTATTGTACTATTTAGGCCTGTATTTTTACTTAATTTTAGCATTTTTTGTATATTTTTATTATTATCCAGCCCGGAGTTAGCGAATTTTTAGCGTTTTTTCTAAATTAATTAAAAAGGGGTAGATTTTCTTTATTTCTGACGTCGGGGTTGGGTTTAGGCAAGCCATCTACACTTGTTTAAGCCCAAACAAGCCCTTTCTAGCGGCAGAAACAACGAAAATTGTAATTTCCGATCATTCATACAAAATTTGTAGGAAGTCTTAACTTAAGTTTTCTCCGGACTGGATAGTCATATTCGAAAAATTTTTTCTTTGTTGTACGCACGCGGGGGTAAATTTTAAGAAAAAATAGTTTTTGGGCGATTTGGGACATTTTTCTCCAAATTCATTTTT
Organism: Pelosia muscerda; assembly: GCA_963691645.1. Lineage (NCBI taxonomy): Eukaryota > Metazoa > Arthropoda > Insecta > Lepidoptera > Erebidae > Pelosia > Pelosia muscerda. The sequence goes on along the minus strand of OY829115.1, from coordinate 16,650,747 downwards.
GGACGCCTGGGGGGACAGAAGACGCCAAGCCCACCCCAGAAATCGATTTTGAGCTCTCTGCGGCCAGCGGTTGAGGAGTTACAGCCGGTCAAAGTTTGACCTTGGGCGCGCGCGGCCATCTTGCCGAATTTCAAACACCCGTAGCTCCATAACCGGTGGTCGTAGGAAGACCGGGTTTTGACTGGGGGCGTCAGCAAAGGGCCATCTACCCCACCCTAAGAATTCAAGGAAATCCCGGAAAATTTTCCGGGAAAATTTTTCAAATTTTCTTTTTGCCCTTTTCCACCTTGGGTTGGTAGGGAGTTCCGGGCCAATCAGGGGGAAGCTTTTTCGGGATCGCTGGGACATCTGGAACTCGAGATATACGTGTTCAAAGTTCGACCAGTCGGCCATCTTGGATTTCTTCGGAGCCGTATATCTCGGGAACCAGTGGTCGTAGCGGCCCCTGGTTTTCTCTGGGGGGCTCGGCACTTCTTCCCGCAGCCTGTAAATAGGGTTGGGGGTAGACCCCACAAAGTTGGGGTCTTGATTTTTGGGGGTCACTTTTTTGACCCAATAATCATACAGCAGGATAGGGCTCGTCGGGGCCTTTTCGGGGAGCCCTCTCTCGCGTGGATCGGACCGGTGGTTCACGGAATATCGGGGTTTTTAGTTTCATACAATTTTTGTATGAAAACTTCTGGGCCCTGCTATTTCTGAACCAGTGGGCCTAGACCCCTCGAGTTTGGGTTCGTTGTGGAGGGCTCGGGGAGCTCTACCAAGTCGACCCTAGGGAACGGCTCTACCTAGAGCCAAAAAGTTTTTGAAGCGTAGAGTCGGTGTCTCTGGTGCCACAGGGCCCAGATTTAGACTATATATATATATATCGCTAGACTCTACCCGATTCGGTGGCGACTACATATTAGGTTAAGGCTTTTTTCTTTTTTTTTTTTTTTATTGTTTTTAGTAAATAGGACTTTTTTGTAAGGAAGTCTTTCCTTAATTGTATAAAAATTTTTTTTTTTAGCTTTAAGTTTTTGTACTAATCAGACTCTAAAGGATATTTCCTGAGAGTAAGTTTGACCAAGAAGGTGAACTAGGCCTAGAGTCTAAAATAATTGTAATATTTTAATCTAAATTTTAATTATACTTACATTTCTCGTGTCTGACAGTACAGTGTGACCGGACAGTGTGCAAATTCTGCATACGTACACTCATTCGCAAGACTCTACATACACACAAAACACACACACCCAGGCAACATTCCCGAACACTCCACATCAGAACACTTTCAGCATAACACTGTACAACACCTACACACGACACACTCTAGGGACTCTGTTCAGATCGAACAGCCAGTACTGCATTGAACGGGGGGTCTGCACAGACCAATATTTAATATCTTTAAGCTGGACTTAGTCAATTTTTAATTGAATTAAAAAATTTTTTTATATTTTATTTTACAATTTCAATTTTTACATTATTTTTAAATTTTAAAAATTTTATTTCTAGACTATTTTTTACACTTTTAACATAAAAATATTTTATTGTGAAACGCGCACCTTTCACAAAATAAAATGAAGCCGGAACGAACGCCAGTCCGGAGGTCAGAAATTGCCGGGGAGTCTACACAAGACAGTACTTTTACACTGGAGAGTAGCCCGGTAGTGGAACAGCGCTCGTTAGGGCCAGTTAGAAGGAGCATAGATGCGTGCGAGCTCCGGGAAGGAGCTCAAAAATCAAAAGAGGCTCGCGCACCATCTGCCTTAACAAAGGTTAAGCCTAAAGAAACCGGTGGACCTCCACCGTTGCCCGTCCCAGCAGCCCTAGAGCGCTACTCCTCGGCAATAGACTGTTTAGAAAAAATTAAAAAACAAATGAGCATATCGGGAAACCTAAAACGGGAAATAAAAACAGAAATAACAATAAGAACTGAGTTATTGGAAAAAATTATAAAGGCCTATGAAAAAGACAGAAAAACAGTAATTAGGAGACAGAGTGTTGGGCCGACTGAGGCTTCTGTCCCGGTCACTACAACCTCCGTCAGGGATAACAGCGAAGAGATATTAAAGAGAATAAAAGAGAATGAAAGATTACTGAAAGAGAATGGAAGGATAATGATAGAGATGAAAGAAAGAATCGAAAGACAGGACGAAAGAGAGAAAGAGAGAGAAAGAATGGGGACAGTGACGTATGCGAGTGTAGCGGCGGGCCGGCCAGGTAGTCAACCCCCTGAACGGGCGACGCTGCACTCCATAGCGATCACGTCAAAGGACGAGGATGACACTGGGGAGCAATTGATGGAGAAGCTGAGAAAGGTAGCGAATGAAGATAAAGAATGGGTGACAGTGGAAAGAGTAAGAAAGGCGAAGGATAGAAAGGTGATCATAGGATATAAGACCGAGGATGAAAGGAAAAGGGCACGAAGGAGGCTGGAAGAGAGGGAGAAGGGCCTTACTGTAGAGGAAATCAAAAACAAGGACCCACTTTTGATCCTTTATGGAGTCCTTAGGAGCCATAAGGACGAGGACATGTTAAAGGCCATAAGGTCCCGAAACCATGAGGTGTTCCGAGACCTGGCCCCAGAACACGTCCGTATGGCTGTCCTCTACAGAAGGACCGCGAGGAACCCACACACCTGTCACGTGGTGCTCAGGGTCTCTCCGGCGGTCTACAACCGTGCTCTGGGCATAGGGAGACTGCACATTGATCTCCAACCCATTAGGGTGGCGGATCAATCGCCCCTAGTGCAGTGCTCGTTGTGCCTTGGGTACGGTCACACAAGGAAGTTCTGCACGGGCACAGATGCTAGGTGTAGTCACTGCGGGGGGCTCCACTTAAGAGCCGAATGCCCCGACTACATGGCCGGTGCAGAGCCGAATTGTGTGAATTGCCAGAGGGAGAAGCTGAGTAGCACGGGACACAGCGTTTTTAGCTCCAAGTGCCCGGTGCGAATGAGGTGGGACACTATAGCGAGGACATCCACTCAGTACCAGTGCTGAGGGCGCCTCAGGAACCGTGCCCCCATACAGAGTGATGCAAGCAAACCTCCAAAGGAAGAAGCTGGCAACTGACGAGCTCATACTCGCAGCCTCGAGGCGAAAAGCCACCGTCGCTCTTATTCAGGAGCCCTATGTTGGAAATACGGCAAGGATGAAGGCATACCAGGGCGTAAGGGTCTTCCAGAACACTGGGCAAGGAGGAGGGACTGTGAAGGCGGCTATTGCCGTCTTCGATCCAACTTTGGATGTTGTACAGTACCCGCAACTCACCACTGACAACATCGTAGTGGTGGGGATCCGGACCAGTGCCTGGACGATCACGCTGGTATCCTTCTACTTTGAACCGAGGCCCATACCTCTAGGGCCACACCTGGAGCGACTTAAAGAGGTGAGGCGAGCTCTAGGTTCCCAGCTTGTTCTCTTTGGAGGCGACGCTAATGCAAAGAGCACCTGGTGGGGACACTGGTTCGAAAATGACAGAGGCGAGCTGCTGAGGGGTGTCCTCGCTGAGCTTGACCTTCAGGTCCTGAATAGCGGAGATATTCCAACTTTCGACACTGTGAGGGGCGGAAGGAGGTATCACAGCCACGTGGACGTCACGGCCTGCACCGAAAACATGATTCCCTGGGTCGACGCTTGGAGGGTCGAAGAGGGCCTCATTAGTTCGGACCACAACTGCATCTGGTTCAGCCTCAACATGGAAAAGGCTACGGGCACCAGAGTTGAGCGCACCACCCGCATTTATAACACCAGGAAGGCCAACTGGGATACTTTCAAGGCCAGCGTCGCCCGGTCGCTCTCGGATATAGCTATAGGCGAAACAAGGTACAACGAAGAGCTTGATGCCTTAGTCGAAGCATATACGAGGGCGATCGACGCGGCGTGTGGGGAGAGTATCCCAGTCAAAAAACCGGGGGGGCTGATCACGGTGCCGTGGTGGTCCGAAAGGCTCGCTGAGCTTCAGAGACTCGTCAAGACCAAAAAGCGTCGAATCAGGAATGCAGCGCCAGTCCGAAGGGCAAGGGTGGTGGCTCGATACCTAGAACAAAAGGAGATTTATGAATCTGAAGTAAAAAAGGCACAGGTCGAAAGTTGGAAGGAATTCTGTGGAAAGCAGGACCGGGAGGGCATGTGGGAGGGAATTTACAGGGTTATCGGCAGGACCACAGCAAGGGAGGAAGACATTCCGTTAACCGTCAATGGTACGTACCTGGACGCAAAGGGTTCGGTCGACCTCCTGGCCACAACCTTCTACCCGAGAGATCGGGTAGAAGAAGATAATGCAGGGCATCGAGAGCTGCGTGAAAAGTCTAAAGAGGTGGACAACGACAGGGGCCATCATGATGATGACCCACCCTTTACGGCGAGCGAACTCTTCGATGCCCTCAAAAAATTTAACCCTAAAAAAGCTCCGGGGGCGGATGGCTTTACTGCCGATATCTGCACCCACGCCATTAGGGCCGACCCCTTACTCTTCTTGAAGCTGCTGAATCGATGCCTCCACCACGGCTACTTTCCTAAATTGTGGAAGGAAGCAGTGGTGGTGGCACTGAGGAAGCCAGGAAAGGACTCGTACACCGTCCCCAAGTCGTACAGACCTATTGGTCTTCTGCCCGTCTTGGGAAAGGTGTACGAGAGGATGCTGGTGGCTCGTCTCAACTTCTACATACTGCCAACAATTAGCCCTCGCCAGTATGGCTTTATGCCACAAAAAAGCACCGAGGACGCCCTCTATGACCTTATGGGTCACATAAGGGCAAAGCTCAGTGATAAGAGAATAGTCCTTATGGTGTCCCTGGACATAGAGGGCGCCTTCGATAGCGCATGGTGGCCAGCCATAAAGGTTCGACTGGCGGAGGAAAATTGTCCGGCGAATTTGAGACGAGTCATCAGTAGCTACCTTAGCGACAGGGAGGTAAGGGTTAGGTATGCGGGCGAGGAGTGCAGACGCCCCACGGAGAAAGGTTGCGTCCAGGGTTCAATTGGCGGACCCTTGCTGTGGAACCTGTTATTAGACCCTCTACTCCACCAACTGAGCGAAAGGGCGGTTCATGTGCAGGCTTTTGCGGATGATGTAGTGATGGTGTTCGATGGGGACAGTGCTCTGGAAATCGAGGGACAGGCCAATGCCTCTCTCGAGCATGTGCGGGAGTGGGGTATCCGAAACAAGCTGAAATTCGCACCGCACAAAACTTGTGCGATGGTAATAACGCGGAGGCTAAAGTACGATACCCCGCGCCTCAGCATGGGCGGGATAGACATTGGACTGTCCAAGGAGATCAAAGTCCTGGGGCTGACCATCGACCATCAACTAACCTTTAACACACACGTCACAAACGTTTGCAGAAAGGCGATCGGGATATACCACAAACTCGCGCGGACGGCTCGGATCAGCTGGGGGTTACACCCCGAGGTGATCCGAACCATCTATAACGCGGTTGTGGAGCCCACGGTGTTGTACGCGGCCAGCAGTTGGTGCGCGGCGGTGGAGAAGCTTGGTATCCGAAAGCAGCTGAACGTGGTGCAGCGCGGGTTCGCCCAAAAACTTTGTAAGGGCTATCGGACGATCTCCCTGCACTCAGGACTGATCCTGGCTGGAATGCTCCCTCTGGACCTCAGAGTTCGTGAGGTGGCCTCGTTGTACGAGACCAAGAGAGGAGTGCTCCAGTCATGGTTGGGAGACAGGGAGATCGAACGAATGGCTCCAGCCATCGAAGCACCTCACCCCGCGGAGCATATGAGCCTGGAGTTCACCAGTCTGGTGGACGAGGAACATTATAATAGTACGGACAGTATTGAGGTCCGTATCTTCACGGACGGGAGCAAGATTGAGGGCCGGGTCGGTGCTGCGTTATCCATATGGAATAACGGGACCGAAACCAGGGCCCTCAAACTTGCTCTGTCGTCCCATTGCACCGTCTACCAGGCCGAACTCTTGGCTATATGCAAAGCGACCAGTGAGGTCCTAAAGCGCGGCGCGGCCACGTTCGCGATCCTCAGTGACAGCAGAGCCGCACTCCAGACGGTAACTAACCGTCACGCCCTCCACCCTCTGGCAGTTGAAGCCAGAAGTAACATCAGGCGGGGTTTGGTCCAGGGCAAGGAAATCTCCTTGTTCTGGATCAAAGCCCACGCAGGGTTGGAGGGCAATGAGCGGGCCGACCAGCTCGCCAAGGAGGCGGCTCTGGGGCTGAAGATCGCCCCTCACTACGATCTGTGCCCAGTTTCATTCGTCAAGCGTGGTCTACGTCGGACCACTCTCGACGAATGGAGCGAAAGGTACAGAACGGGTGAGACCGCTTCGGGCACCAAGCTCTTCCTACCATGCGCGGTAACAGCTTACAGCATCGTTCGTAAGATCGAGATCGCCGGCATCACAACCCAGTTGCTAACAGGACATGGTGGGTTCTCCGAATACTTGGCCAGGTTCAAGTGTAAGGAGGACCCATCATGTGCCTGCGAGCCTGGGATACCTGAGACGGTCGCACACATTCTCGTGGACTGCCCGATCCACGCGCGAGACAGGCACAATTTAGAATATAAGATAAATGTGGAGATAACGAAAGTAAATTTATCTAAGATGCTAGGAAAAGATTACCGAGAACATTTTCTCGAATATGCCACAAAAATTGTAAAAATAGTAATAAAACGCAACAAGAAGTAGAAATAATCTCAAGCAGATATTGTGAAATATCGGGCGGAAGATTTGATAGAATAGAGGATAAGACGAGAAATGTATAAAAATATAGCGAGTAAGATAGATTTAAGACATACAATGAGTAAGACTTACATTAGGTTATAGTAATATGTAATACTAATATGCTTGTAAAAGAGAATAAATAAAGCACAGGAGTAATAATTCCCATATCCCATCCCATTTGATATAATAGTATGAAAGGAATGGCATGAAAGTACGAGAAGGGTAATAGCGAGAACTGGTATGGTAATAGAGGACAGGAATGAATGCGTGATCAAAATTTTTAAAATACGTAGAATATAGGTAAATAAAGCACTAAAGTGCAGGTTAAACCCTGAGTGGGTTATCCCTAGAGATTGTAGGCAGCCTAGATAGCGGAAAAGCATAAAGCTCAGAATAGGCTTTCACGATGTGCCAAGCACACAGTGGAAGGTGCTAGAAAAAAAAAAAAAAAAAAAAAAAAAAAAAAAAAAAAAAAAAAAAAAAAAAAAAAAAAAAAAAAACCTAACCTAACCTAACCTAACCTAACCTAACCTAACCTAACCTAACCTAACCTAACCTAAAACCTAACCTAACCTGACATAACTTAGCGAAACCGGGGCGAGCCCCAAGTGAGTTCTGAGTACGTCCTCGTCGTTCGCCCTGGACCCCGTCCTGACCACCGTAACGGAGTGGCAGGCGGGTGACTAAATCTCGAACTCGACACTTGCGGGCAAATTCTTTTGCGATTCTCACTATTGTTGTTGTTTTAAGCGATGCTAACACGCGCCAAAATAGCTAACAGTCCTTTTAAGGACTTGGAGGAGATGGTGGCAAATCCCTCTGCCTCCTCCTCCAACAGTCCTTTTCAGGACTCAGCGGTGGTGGCAGCTCCGTCTGTCAGTAAAAGTCCTTTTCAGGACTGCGAGGAGATTGCGGCAGCTCCATCTGCCTTGTCTGCGGACCAATCTCCTCCATCCACCATGGAGGTGGAGCTAGGAAGCCCTGCGGCTTCTGTGCCCCGCGCGGAGGCGGTCGTCGTCCTGGAGCGCCTGGACGCTTCGGCCGAATTTAGTGTGTCTCGCCCATCCTCCCCAGTAATGGGGAGACTGTGGCGCAAGCGCTCCAACTCTGCCACGGAGGCAGAGTTGGACGAAAGCGCTAAGAAGAGCAAGGCCCACTATGCCTACTTGGCCAAGGCGAAGGCCGAGTTAGCCGTGGCCAAAGAGAGGGATCTGGAGCACCGGGCTGAGGAGGAGCTCGCGGAGCAGCAGCGGAGGAGGGCTCTCTACCTCCGGGAGTCCCCTAGCCCAAAGCCGCAACCTAGCCCGTTGTCACGTGTAGGAGTGGCAGATACAGTGACCCAGCCCCTCAGCGCGGAGCAGCTGTCGGGCTCCATCGAGGCAGCGGTGGCGATGGTACAATCCATCGCCACCAAGAGCTCCAATCTAAAGGGCCAGTACGTGCGGGACCTTAAGCAGGCATGTAGCTCCATCCTGGAGCACGTGCGTGTGCTGAGGTCCCGCACGCAGTCTGAGGAGGTGGCCCAGCTCCAGACCGAGCTGGCTGTCGTGCGGGCCGAAATGCGGGCCTGGAAGCGGCAGGCGGAGACTGCGCCGCCCGCGATGAGTCGCGAAGAGATCGCATTCCTGGTCGATGCGCGCATCGCGGGCATCCAGGACCGCCTGCTGCCCGAGACCCGCATCCGCCCACCTCTCCAGGCGGACATCCGTAATGCCGCCCGCCTGGCTATGGAGCCCGAGCGCCAACCCACGATCTCGTCCCTCCCTCCCTCGCCACCTCTTCCTCTGTCTCCTCCAACGCCTGATGGGCAGGCGGAGGAGGCATTGCGCCCCACTCCTCCAGGAGGTAAGGCCGCCAAGAAGAAGAGGCCAAAGAAGAAGACGGCCGCGGCGAGGGAGGCAGAAGCTGCCCGCCAGGCGCGACAGCTATCTCAGCCACCCTCGCTGACCCCCCAGTCGGCCCCAGCGCCAACGTCGTGGAGCACAGTGGCGGCGCGCCCAAAAGCGCCAAAGCCAGTACCAGCCCAGCCAGCTCCAGTAGCGCCGGCCACTAGCAGCGGGAAACGTGGCGCCCGTAGGCCTCGCAAATTGCGAGCACCTAAGACCGCAGCGGTCACCCTAACGCTGCAGCCGGGCGCCGCGGAGCAGGGGGTGACCTACGGAGAGGTGCTCGCCAAGGCCGAGAGGTCAATCGACCTCAAGGCCCTCGGCATCGACGGCCTCCGCCTCCGTCCCGCCGTGACTGGAGGTCGCATACTGGAGGTGGCCGGCGCTGACAGAGCGCAGAAGGCCGACGCCTTGGCCACAAAATTGAAAGAAGTGCTGGAGGAGGTCCGCGTCGCTAGACCAGAGAGGTGCGTGGAGCTACGCATCTCTGGTCTGAGCGACTCGGCCTCCAAGGAGACCGTAGCGGCGTCGCTGGCGGCAGAGGGGGGCTGCTCTGCCAGCTCCATAAAGGTGGGCGACATCCAGCGCCCATCTGGCCGACAGGGCTCTGCCTGGCTGCGGTGCCCGGTTGACGCGGCCAAATTACTAACCGACGGACGCCGCATTGTGATCGGGTGGTCAGTGGTTAGGTTGACCACCCTGGAGCCCAGGCCGGCGCGGTGCTTCCGCTGCCTGGAGCCGGGGCATGTTGGGGTGAGGTGTACTGCGGGCATTGACCGCAGTGCACTCTGCTTCCGCTGTGGGCAGGCGGGCCATAAGTCGGCCACCTGCACCGCGGAGCCCAAGTGCCCCGTCTGTGCGGCGGAAGGTGCATCGTCTGGCCACAAATTGGGGTCGGGTGAGTGCAAGGCGGCCTCCCGTAGCAGAGGCCGTCCTAAAAGGAGAGCCGCAGGTGGGGCTAACACTACGCCCTCCCCCACCCAGCAGCCCATAGTGGAGGAAATGGACACCGCCCATCAATAATGGCCCACATCTCCATTCTGCAGGCCAACGTCAACCACTGCGTCACGGCCCAGGACCTTTTGGCCCAATCCATGGCGCAGTGGCAGACGACACTGGCAGTGGTCGCCGAGCCGTACTACGTGCGCGAAGCCCCTAACTGGGCCAGCGACCACAACGGCTTGGTGGCTATCGTCGCCCAGCGAACGGCTCCCCCCTTCGAAAGAGTGCAGAGGGGTCGAGGTTGCGTCCTCGTCACGCTGGGCGGCGCTGCAGTGATTGGGGTGTACTGGCCCCCCAGTAGGAGCATCGCCGAGTTTGAGCAGCTGCTCGCTGAGGTCGGTGCCCTGCTGGCGGAAGTGCACCCCACCCCGGCCGTGGTGGCCGGAGATTTCAACGCTCACTCTCGGGCGTGGGGATCTCCGGCGACCGATGCCCGGGGGGAGATGTTGGAGGAATGGGCGGTGTCCCAAGGCTTGGTGTTGCTGAACCAAGGGGCGGTCCACACCCTAGTGCGGCCGCAGGGTAGGTCGATCGTCGATCTGTCGTTCGCCAGTTCTGGCCTGGCCCGACGGATCGGCAACTGGCGGGTCGTTGAGGGGGTGGAGACCGCGTCGGACCATCGGTATATCCGGTTCGACGTTGTCCCTGCCGCCTCGGCGGCTCGAGTCGACCTCGACCGCCCCTTGTTAGGAGAAGGTCCGCGGTGGCGACTCGGAACGTTGAATAGGGAACTGGCCCGAGAGGCGGCTATCGTCGAGCAATGGGCTGCGGGCGACAGTGGCCTGGACGCAGACGCGAGATGCGAGCGGCTCGCTGGAGCGCTGACTCGCGTCTGCGACGCGGCGATGCAAAGGGCGAGGCCTATCCCGCCTCGGAAATCGGTGTACTGGTGGCGTCCCCACCTAGCCGGGCTGCGTACAGCTAGTGACGCAGCCCAGAGGCAGTACTACCGGTGCCGAAGGCGGGCCGTAAGAGACCTCGCCCGAGAAGAACAGCTGCACGCCGCGTACCGGGCCGCCCGTGAGGCCCTTAGCTCGGCGGTCAAAGCCGCCAAGGAGGAGGCCTGGAAGCAGTGGCTCGAGAGTCTCAATCGAGATCCATGGGGGCGTCCGTACAAGACCGTGAGCCAGAAGCTCCGGCCTTGGGCGCCTCCTCTCACAAGGACTCTCGAGCCGAGCCTCCTCCACCGAGTGGTCAGTTCCCTCTTCCCTGCGAGGGAGGAGTGGGTCCCACCGCGGATGGCAACACCAAGCCGGGTGCCGGCAGACGAAGGGGCAATACCTCCCGTGTCCGAGGCCGAGTTAGGGGCTGCGATCCTGGCACTCAGGTCCAGGAACCGCGCCCCGGGCCCGGACGGCGTCCCTGGGAAGGTTATTGCCACAGTCATGCCGGCACTAGAGGAGGAGACGCTGTCCCTCATGTCCGAGTGTTTGGCGTCGGGGAGAGTCCCGCGACGATGGAAGACTGGGAAGCTCGTGCTGCTTAAAAAGCACGGGCGTCCAGTCGACTCGCCGTCGGCCTACCGCCCCATCGTTTTGCTCGACGAGATGTGCAAGCTGTTTGAGCGGGTGCTCGCTGCGCGTCTCGTCGGCCACCTGGAGGGGGCGGGGCCCAACTTAAGTGACGGCCAGTTCGGCTTCCGTCGCGGGAGGTCAACCCTCGACGCCGTATCCCGACTGCGGGGCAGCGTCGACGCAGCGGTCGCCGGGGGAGAGGTGTTGTTGGCTGTGTCGCTGGACATAGCCAACGCCTTCAACACCCTCCCCTGGGAAACTATCGCCGAGGCGCTGAGGTACCACAACGTCCCGTGGTACCTCAGGCGCGTCCTTGCGGACTACTTCGTGGACCGGGTCATCATCTACCCGGCCCAAAGCGAGGTGGTCCGCAGGGGCATGTCTTGTGGCGTTCCACAGGGGTCGGTCCTTGGGCCGCTCCTGTGGAACGTAGGGTACGATTGGGTCCTGCGCGGTGCTAATCTTCGGGGAGTCGGTGTACTATGTTACGCCGACGACACCCTAGTCACCGCGCGGGCCCCGACGTTTCGCGACGCCTCCGTCCTCGCTACGGCAGGCGTCGCCCATGTCGTGCGCCGCATCGGGGCGCTAGGTTTGAAGGTGGCCCTCGAAAAGTCCGAGGCCCTATTCTTTCATGGGCCTCGGCAGACGCCGCCTCGAGATAGGTCGATTGTGGTGGGCGGCACCTCCATCGCTGTCGGGACCAGTCTGAAATACCTCGGGCTGGTTCTCGACAGTCGGTGGCGGTTCGCGGAGCATTTCCGGCAGCTGGCACCGAAATTGCTGGCGTTTGCCGGAATGCTCTCGCGGTTGCTGCCCAACAGCGGAGGCCCGGGGTCTGCCTGCCGCCGTCTCTACGACGGAGTGGTGCGCTCAAAGGCGCTCTATGGAGCGCCCATATGGGCGGAGGCCCTCTGCCCAGCAAATGTTGCGCTGCTGCGGCGACCGCAGCGCGCCATCGCGCAGAGGGCCGCACGGGCGTACCACACCGTCTCTTACGAGGCGGCGTGTCTAATTGCGGGCAGTATCCCCTGGGATCTCGAGGCTGGCGTCCTAAAGAGGGTCTACGATGAGGGTGCCCTGATGCGGCGCAATCTGGGAGGTCGGCCGCTTCCGGAGGAGATCGATCGCTGGAGACAGGCGGCTCGCGACGATCTCTTCCGGAAATGGGCCGAAAGGCTGAGAGCGACCCGTAGTGGGTCGCTGCTCGTGGGGGCCGTCCGGCCCGTCCTGCGTCTTTTTGTGGAGAGGGGTCATGGGGCTCCGATGTACCACCTCACCCAACTTCTCACGGGTCATGGCTGTTTTGCCAAGTACCTGTGGGAAGTGGTGGGGATCGAACCGGAGCCCCGGTGCCGTCACTGCACCAGCGGCGACCCCGACACGGCCTACCACACCATGGCCGTGTGTGAGGCGTGGGACGGCCAAAGGACGGCCCTCGTAAGCACCATTGGTGCAGACCTTTCGCTGTCGGCCGTGATTCCAGCCATGGCCGACAGCGAAGAGTGTTGGGCCGCCGTCGCCTTGTTCGCTAGCGAGGTGATGGCGGCAAAGAGAGAGGCTCTGCGGGAGCGGGAGCGAGCTGGTCTCTCTCTTCCGCCCCGCAGGCCCCCGGCGAGGGGACGCCGGCGAGCGCAATTTGCCCGCGTCCCCGAATGAGCGAAGCCACGGGCGGTGGGTCGGGGGACCCGCCGCCCCATGCTAATGTGGCGGAATGCGCCCCCTCAGTGTTCCTGGGGCGCATTCGTAAAGTGAGCTGGCCCCATCACCTGGAAAGTCTGTCCGGATGGTGGGGCCACCAAGAGGCGAGCCCAAACGGGCGTCCCTAGCCGAGTCGCGGTGAGAATTCTATCCCGCGGCTCGGATTAGGCGAAGGAGGAACACCGTGGTGGTTTAGTGGGTAGTCTGGCCTCCGTTTCGAGGTCAGGAGTCCCACACGAAGCGAGCCCCCTGCCCCCGCGAGGGGTGAGCGAAGTGCGTAAATGCATTCCACCACGTAAAAAAAAAAAAAAAAAAAAAAAACTTAGCGAAACCTACCTTACAACTTGAAAGAACAAATGTTTTCGGTTTACGGTCTACGGTCTACGGTCTTAGATCTACGGTCTACGGTCTACGGTCTACGGTCTACTGTCTACGGTCTACGGTCTACGGTCTACGGTCTACGGTCTACGGTCTACGGTCTACGGTCTACGGTCTACGGTCTACGGTCTACGGTCTACGGTCTACGGTCTACGGTCTACGGTCTACGGTCTACGGTCTACGGTCTACGGTCTACGGTCTACGGTCTACGGTCTACGGTCTACGGTCTACGGTCTACGGTCTACGGTCTACGGTCTACGTTCTTTTGTATACAGTCTTCGGTCTACGGTCTATGGTCTACAGTCTACGGTCTACGGTCTACGGTCTACGGTCTACGGTCTACGGTCTACGGTCTACGGTCTACGGTCTATGGTCTACGGTCTACGGTCTACGGTCTACGGTCTACGGTCTGCGGTCTACGGTCTACGGTCTACGGTCTACGGTCTACGGTCTACGGTCTACGGTCTACGGTCTACGATCTACGGTCTACGGTCTACGGTCTACGGTCTACGGTCTACGGTCTACGGTCTACGGTCTACGGTCTACGGTCTACGGTCTACGGTCTACGGTCTACGGTCTACGGTCTACGGTCTACGGTCTACCGTCTTCAGTTTTCGGTTTTAGTTTTTGACTTTCGGTGTTTTGTTTTCGGTTTCCTAACCTTATCTGACCCAACTTTACAAAACTTAACGAATACTTACCTTACAACTTCAAACCGCATAGATTTTCGGTTTTTGGATTTCGGTTCTCAGTTATCGTTTTATAGTTTTCTAACCTAACCTGACATAACTTAGCGAAACCTACCTTACAACTTGAAAGTACAAATGTTTTCGGTTTACGGTCTACGGTTTACGGTCTACGGTCTACGGTCTACGGTCTACGGTCTACGGTCTACGGTCTACGGTCTACGGTCTACGGTCTACGGTCTACGGTCTTCGGTCTACGTTCTACGTTCTTTTGTATACAGTCTTCGGTCTACGGTCTATGGTCTACAGTCTACGGTCTACGGTCTACGGTCTACGGTCTACGGTCTACGGTCTATGGTCTACAGTCTACGGTCTACGGTCTACGGTCTACGGTCTACGGTCTACGGTCTACGGTCTACGGTCTACGGTCTACGGTCTACGGTCTAAGGTCTACGGTCTACGGTCTACGGTCTACGGTCTACGGTCTACGGTCTACGGTCTACGGTCTACGGTCTACGGTCTACGGTCTACGGTCTACGGTCTACGGTCTACGGTCTACGATCTACGGTCTTCGGTCTACGTTCTACGTTCTTTTGTATACAGTCTTCGGTCTACGGTCTATGGTCTACAGTCTACGGTCTACGGTCTACGGTCTACGGTCTACGGTCTACGGTCTACGGTCTATGGTCTACGGTCTACGGTCTACGGTCTACGGTATACGGTCTACGGTCTACGGTCTACGGTCTACGGTCTACGGTCTACGGTCTACGGTCTACGGTCTAAGGTCTTCGGTCTTCGGTCTACGGTCTACGGTCAGAGGTCTTCGGTCTACGATCTACTGTCTTTTGTCTACAGTCTACGTTCTACGGTCTTTTGTCTACAGTCTACGTTCTACGGTTCACTGTCTACGATCTACGTTCTACGGTCTTCAGTTTTCGGTTTTCGGTTTTTGTTTTTGACTTTCGTTTTTTGTTTTCGGTTTCCTAACCTTATCTAACCCAACTTTACAAAACTTAACGAACACTTACCTTACAACTTCAAACCGTATAGATGATTTTCGGTTTTCGGATTTCGGTTCTCGGTTATCGTTTTATAGTTTTCTAACCTAACCTGACATAACTTAGCGAAACCTACCTTACAACTTGAAAGAACAAATGTTTTCGGTTTACGGTCTACGGTCTACGGTCTACGGTCTACGGTCTAAGGTCTACGGTCTACGGTCTACGGTCTACGGTCTACGGTCTACGGTCTACGGTCTACGGTCTACGGTCTACGGTCTACGGTCTACGGTCTACGGTCTACGGTCTACGGTCTACGGTCTACGGTCTACGGTCTACGGTCTACGGTCTACGGTCTACGGTCTACGGTCTACGGTCTACGGTCTACGGTCTACGGTCTACGGTCTACGGTCTACGGTCTACGGTCTACGGGCTTCGGTCTACGGTCTACGGTCTTCGGTCTACGTTCTACGGTCTTTTGTCTACAGTCTACGGTATATGGTCTTTTGTCTACAGTCTACGGTCCACTGTCTACGGTCTACCGTCTACGGTCTACGGTCTACGGTCTACGGTCTACGGTCTACGGTCTACGGTCTACGGTCTACGGTCTACGGTCTACGGTCTACGGTCTACGGTCTACGGTCTACGGTCTACGGTCTACGGTCTACGGTCTACGGTCTACGGTCTACGTTCTTTTGTATACAGTCTTCGGTCTACGGTCTATGGTCTACAGTCTACGGTCTACGGTCTACGGTCTACGGTCTACGGTCTACGGTCTACGGTCTACGGTCTATGGTCTACGGTCTACGGTCTACGGTCTACGGTCTACGGTCTTCAGTTTTCGGTTTTCGGTTTTAGTTTTTGACTTTCGGTGTTTTGTTTTCGGTTTCCTAACCTTATCTGACCCAACTTTACAAAACTTAACGAATACTTACCTTACAACTTCAAACCGCATAGATTTTCGGTTTTTGGATTTCGGTTCTCAGTTATCGTTTTATAGTTTTCTAACCTAACCTGACATAACTTAGCGAAACCTACCTTACAACTTGAAAGTACAAATGTTTTCGGTTTACGGTCTACGGTTTACGGTCTACGGTCTACGGTCTACGGTCTACGGTCTACGGTCTACGGTCTACGGTCTACGGTTTACGGTCTACGGTCTACGGTCTACGGTCTACGGTCTACGGTCTACGGTCTACGGTCTACGGTCTACGGTCTACGGTCTACGGTCTACGGTCTACGGTCTACGTTCTTTTGTATACAGTCTTCGGTCTACGGTCTATGGTCTACAGTCTACGGTCTACGGTCTACGGTCTACGGTCTACGGTCTACGGTCTACGGTCTATGGTCTACGGTCTACGGTCTACGGTCTACGGTCTACGGTCTTCAGTTTTCGGTTTTCGGTTTTAGTTTTTGACTTTCGGTGTTTTGTTTTCGGTTTCCTAACCTTATCTGACCCAACTTTACAAAACTTAACGAATACTTACCTTACAACTTCAAACCGCATAGATTTTCGGTTTTTGGATTTCGGTTCTCAGTTATCGTTTTATAGTTTTCTAACCTAACCTGACATAACTTAGCGAAACCTACCTTACAACTTGAAAGTACAAATGTTTTCGGTTTACGGTCTACGGTTTACGGTCTACGGTCTACGGTCTACGGTCTACGGTCTACGGTCTACGGTCTACGGTCTACGGTCTATGGTCTACGGTCTACGGTCTACGGTCTACGGTCTACGGTCTTCAGTTTTCGGTTTTCGGTTTTAGTTTTTGACTTTCGGTGTTTTGTTTTCGGTTTCCTAACCTTATCTGACCCAACTTTACAAAACTTAACGAATACTTACCTTACAACTTCAAACCGCATAGATTTTCGGTTTTTGGATTTCGGTTCTCAGTTATCGTTTTATAGTTTTCTAACCTAACCTGACATAACTTAGCGAAACCTACCTTACAACTTGAAAGTACAAATGTTTTCGGTTTACGGTCTACGGTTTACGGTCTACGGTCTACGGTCTACGGTCTACGGTCTACGGTCTACGGTCTACGGTCTACGGTCTACGGTCTACGGTCTACGGTTTACGGTCTACGGTCTACGGTCTACGGTCTACGGTCTACGGTCTACGGTCTACGGTCTACGGTCTACGGTCTACGGTCTACGGTCTACGGTCTACGGTCTACGTTCTTTTGTATACAGTCTTCGGTCTACGGTCTATGGTCTACAGTCTACGGTCTACGGTCTACGGTCTACGGTCTACGGTCTACGGTCTACGGTCTATGGTCTACGGTCTACGGTCTACGGTCTACGGTCTACGGTCTTCAGTTTTCGGTTTTCGGTTTTAGTTTTTGACTTTCGGTGTTTTGTTTTCGGTTTCCTAACCTTATCTGACCCAACTTTACAAAACTTAACGAATACTTACCTTACAACTTCAAACCGCATAGATTTTCGGTTTTTGGATTTCGGTTCTCAGTTATCGTTTTATAGTTTTCTAACCTAACCTGACATAACTTAGCGAAACCTACCTTACAACTTGAAAGTACAAATGTTTTCGGTTTACGGTCTACGGTTTACGGTCTACGGTCTACGGTCTACGGTCTACGGTCTACGGTCTACGGTCTACGGTCTACGGTCTACGGTCTATGGTCTACGGTCTACGGTCTACGGTCTACGGTCTACGGTCTTCAGTTTTCGGTTTTCGGTTTTAGTTTTTGACTTTCGGTGTTTTGTTTTCGGTTTCCTAACCTTATCTGACCCAACTTTACAAAACTTAACGAATACTTACCTTACAACTTCAAACCGCATAGATTTTCGGTTTTTGGATTTCGGTTCTCAGTTATCGTTTTATAGTTTTCTAACCTAACCTGACATAACTTAGCGAAACCTACCTTACAACTTGAAAGTACAAATGTTTTCGGTTTACGGTCTACGGTTTACGGTCTACGGTCTACGGTCTACGGTCTACGGTCTACGGTCTACGGTCTACGGTCTACGGTCTACGGTCTACGGTCTACGGTCTACGGTTTACGGTCTACGGTCTACGGTCTACGGTCTACGGTCTACGGTCTACGGTCTACGGTCTACGGTCTACGGTCTACGGTCTACGGTCTACGGTCTACGGTCTACGGTCTACGGTCTACGGTCTACGGTCTACGGTCTACGGTCTACGGTCTACGGTCTTCGGTCTACGTTCTACGTTCTTTTGTATACAGTCTTCGGTCTACGGTCTATGGTCTACAGTCTACGGTCTACGGTCTACGGTCTACGGTCTACGGTCTACGGTCTACGGTCTACGGTCTACGGTCTACGGTCTATGGTCTACGGTCTACGGTCTACGGTCTACGGTCTACGGTCTTCAGTTTTCGGTTTTCGGTTTTAGTTTTTGACTTTCGGTGTTTTGTTTTCGGTTTCCTAACCTTATCTGACCCAACTTTACAAAACTTAACGAATACTTACCTTACAACTTCAAACCGCATAGATTTTCGGTTTTTGGATTTCGGTTCTCAGTTATCGTTTTATAGTTTTCTAACCTAACCTGACATAACTTAGCGAAACCTACCTTACAACTTGAAAGTACAAATGTTTTCGGTTTACGGTCTACGGTTTACGGTCTACGGTCTACGGTCTACGGTCTACGGTCTACGGTCTACGGTCTACGGTCTACGGTCTACGGTCTATGGTCTACGGTCTACGGTCTACGGTCTACGGTCTACGGTCTTCAGTTTTCGGTTTTCGGTTTTAGTTTTTGACTTTCGGTGTTTTGTTTTCGGTTTCCTAACCTTATCTGACCCAACTTTACAAAACTTAACGAATACTTACCTTACAACTTCAAACCGCATAGATTTTCGGTTTTTGGATTTCGGTTCTCAGTTATCGTTTTATAGTTTTCTAACCTAACCTGACATAACTTAGCGAAACCTACCTTACAACTTGAAAGTACAAATGTTTTCGGTTTACGGTCTACGGTTTACGGTCTACGGTCTACGGTCTACGGTCTACGGTCTACGGTCTACGGTCTACGGTCTACGGTCTACGGTCTACGGTCTACGGTTTACGGTCTACGGTCTACGGTCTACGGTCTACGGTCTACGGTCTACGGTCTACGGTCTACGGTCTACGGTCTACGGTCTACGGTCTACGGTCTACGGTCTACGGTCTACGGTCTACGGTCTACGGTCTACGGTCTACGGTCTACGGTCTACGGTCTTCGGTCTACGTTCTACGTTCTTTTGTATACAGTCTTCGGTCTACGGTCTATGGTCTACAGTCTACGGTCTACGGTCTACGGTCTACGGTCTACGGTCTACGGTCTACGGTCTACGGTCTATGGTCTACAGTCTACGGTCTACGGTCTACGGTCTACGGTCTACGGTCTACGGTCTACGGTCTACGGTCTACGGTCTAAGGTCTACGGTCTACGGTCTACGGTCTACGGTCTACGGTCTACGGTCTACGGTCTACGGTCTACGGTCTACGGTCTACGGTCTACGGTCTACGGTCTACGGTCTACGGTCTACGGTCTACGGTCTACGATCTACGGTCTACGGTCTACGGTCTACGGTCTACGGTCTACGGTCTACGGTCTACGGTCTAAGGTCTACGGTCTACGGTCTACGGTCTACGGTCTACGGTCTACGGTCTACGGTCTACGGTCTACGGTCTACGGTCTACGGTCTACAGTCTACGGTCTACGGGCTTCGGTCTACGGTCTACGGTCTTCGGTCTACGTTCTACGTTCTTTTGTATACAGTCTTCGGTCTACGGTCTATGGTCTACAGTCTACGGTCTACGGTCTACGGTCTACGGTCTACGGTCTACGGTCTACGGTCTATGGTCTACGGTCTACGGTCTACGGTATACGGTCTACGGTCTACGGTATACGGTCTACGGTCTACGGTCTACGGTCTACGGTCTACGGTCTACGGTCTACGGTCTACGGTCTAAGGTCTTCGGTCTTCGGTCTACGGTCTACGGTCAGAGGTCTTCGGTCTACGATCTACTGTCTTTTGTCTACAGTCTACGTTCTACGGTCTTTTGTCTACAGTCTACGTTCTACGGTTCACTGTCTACGATCTACGTTCTACGGTCTTCAGTTTTCGGTTTTCGGTTTTTGTTTTTGACTTTCGTTTTTTGTTTTCGGTTTCCTAACCTTATCTAACCCAACTTTACAAAACTTAACGAACACTTACCTTACAACTTCAAACCGTATAGATGATTTTCGGTTTTCGGATTTCGGTTCTCGGTTATCGTTTTATAGTTTTCTAACCTAACCTGACATAACTTAGCGAAACCTACCTTACAACTTGAAAGAACAAATGTTTTCGGTTTACGGTCTACGGTCTACGGTCTACGGTCTACGGTCTAAGGTCTACGGTCTACGGTCTACGGTCTACGGTCTACGGTCTACGGTCTACGGTCTACGGTCTACGGTCTACGGTCTACGGTCTACGGTCTACGGTCTACGGTCTACGGTCTACGGTCTACGGTCTACGGTCTACGGTCTACGGTCTACGGTCTACGGTCTACGGTCTACGGTCTACGGTCTACGGTCTACGGTCTACGGGCTTCGGTCTACGGTCTACGGTCTTCGGTCTACGTTCTACGGTCTTTTGTCTACAGTCTACGGTATATGGTCTTTTGTCTACAGTCTACGGTCCACTGTCTACGGTCTACCGTCTACGGTCTACGGTCTACGGTCTACGGTCTACGGTCTACGGTCTACGGTCTACGGTCTACGGTCTACGGTCTACGGTCTACGGTCTACGGTCTACGGTCTACGGTCTACGGTCTACGGTCTACGGTCTACGTTCTTTTGTATACAGTCTTCGGTCTACGGTCTATGGTCTACAGTCTACGGTCTACGGTCTACGGTCTACGGTCTACGGTCTACGGTCTACGGTCTATGGTCTACGGTCTACGGTCTACGGTCTACGGTCTACGGTCTACGGTCTTCAGTTTTCGGTTTTCGGTTTTAGTTTTTGACTTTCGGTGTTTTGTTTTCGGTTTCCTAACCTTATCTGACCCAACTTTACAAAACTTAACGAATACTTACCTTACAACTTCAAACCGCATAGATTTTCGGTTTTTGGATTTCGGTTCTCAGTTATCGTTTTATAGTTTTCTAACCTAACCTGACATAACTTAGCGAAACCTACCTTACAACTTGAAAGTACAAATGTTTTCGGTTTACGGTCTACGGTTTACGGTCTACGGTCTACGGTCTACGGTCTACGGTCTACGGTCTACGGTCTACGGTTTACGGTCTACGGTCTACGGTCTACGGTCTACGGTCTACGGTCTACGGTCTACGGTCTACGGTCTACGGTCTACGGTCTACGGTCTAAGGTCTTCGGTCTTCGGTCTACGGTCTACTGTCAGAGGTCTTCGGTCTACGATCTACTGTCTTTTGTCTACAGTCTACGTTCTACGGTCTTTTGTCTACAGTCTACGTTCTACGGTTCACTGTCTACGATCTACGTTCTACGGTCTTCAGTTTTCGGTTTTCGGTTTTTGTTTTTGACTTTCGTTTTTTGTTTTCGGTTTCCTAACCTTATCTAACCCAACTTTACAAAATTTAACGAATACTTACCTTACAACTTCAAACCGTATAGATGATTTTCGGTTTTCGGATTTCGGTTCTCGGTTATCGTTTTATAGTTTTCTAACCTAACCTGACATAACTTAGCGAAACCTACCTTACAACTTGAAAGAACAAATGTTTTCGGTTTACGGTCTACGGTCTACGGTCTACGGTCTACGGTCTAAGGTCTACGGTCTACGGTCTACGGTCTACGGTCTACGGTCTACGGTCTACGGTCTACGGTCTACGGTCTACGGTCTACGGTCTACGGTCTACGGGCTTCGGTCTACGGTCTACGGTCTTCGGTCTACGTTCTACGGTCTTTTGTCTACAGTCTACGGTACATGGTCTTTTGTCTACAGTCTACGGTCCACTGTCTACGGTCTACCGTCTACGGTCTACGGTCTACGGTCTACGGTCTACGGTCTACGGTCTACGGTCTACGGTCTACGGTCTACGGTCTACGGTCTACGGTCTACGGTCTACGGTCTACGGTCTACGGTCTACGGTCTACGGTCTACGGTCTACGGTCTACGGTCTACGGTCTACGGTCTACGGTCTACGGTCTACGGTCTACGGTCTACGGTCTACGGTCTACGGTCTACGGTCTACGGTCTACGGTCTACGGTCTACGGTCTACGGTCTACGGTCTACGGTCTACGGTCTACGGTCTACGGTCTACGGTCTACGGTCTACGGTCTACGGTCTACGGTCTACGGTCTACGGTCTACGGACCACGTTCTACGGGCTTCGGTCTACGGTCTACGGTCTTCGGTAGACGGTCGACGGTCTACGGTCTACGGTCTTAGTTCTCGGTTTTCGGTTTTCGTTTTTGACTTTCGGTGTTTTGTTTTCGGTTTCCTAACCTCATCTAACCCAACTTTACAAAACTTAACGAATACTTACCTTACAACTTCAAACCGCATAGATTTTCGGTTTTCGGATTTCGGTTCTCGGTTATCGTTTTATAGTTTTCTAACCTAACCTGACATAACTTAGCGAAACCTACCTTACAACTTGAAAGTACAAATGCTTTCGGTTTACGGTCTACGGTCTACGGTCTACGGTCTACGGTCTACGGTCTACGGTCTACGGTCTACGGTCTACGGTCTACGGTCTACGGTCTACGGTCTACGGTCTACGGTCTACGGTCTACGGTCTACGGTCTACGGTCTACGGTCTACGGTCTACGGTCTATGGTCTACGGTCTACGGTCTACGGTCTACGGTCTACGGTCTTCAGTTTTCGGTTTTCGGTTTTAGTTTTTGACTTTCGGTGTTTTGTTTTCGGTTTCCTAACCTTATCTGACCCAACTTTACAAAACTTAACGAATACTTACCTTACAACTTCAAACCGCATAGATTTTCGGTTTTTGGATTTCGGTTCTCAGTTATCGTTTTATAGTTTTCTAACCTAACCTGACATAACTTAGCGAAACCTACCTTACAACTTGAAAGTACAAATGTTTTCGGTTTACGGTCTACGGTTTACGGTCTACGGTCTACGGTCTACGGTCTACGGTCTACGGTCTACGGTCTACGGTCTACGGTTTACGGTCTACGGTCTACGGTCTACGGTCTACGGTCTACGGTCTAAGGTCTTCGGTCTTCGGTCTACGGTCTACGGTCAGAGGTCTTCGGTCTACGATCTACTGTCTTTTGTCTACAGTCTACGTTCTACGGTCTTTTGTCTACAGTCTACGTTCTACGGTTCACTGTCTACGATCTACGTTCTACGGTCTTCAGTTTTCGGTTTTCGGTTTTTGTTTTTGACTTTCGTTTTTTGTTTTCGGTTTCCTAACCTTATCTGACCCAACTTTACAAAACTTAACGAATACTTACCTTACAACTTCAAACCGCATAGATTTTCGGTTTTTGGATTTCGGTTCTCAGTTATCGTTTTATAGTTTTCTAACCTAACCTGACATAACTTAGCGAAACCTACCTTACAACTTGAAAGTACAAATGTTTTCGGTTTACGGTCTACGGTCTACGGTCTACGGTCTACGGTCTACGGTCTACGGTCTACGGTCTACGGTCTACGGTCTACGGTCTACGGTCTACGGTCTACGGTCTACGGTCTAAGGTCTTCGGTCTTCGGTCTACGGTCTACTGTCAGAGGTCTTCGGTCTACGATCTACTGTCTTTTGTCTACAGTCTACGTTCTACGGTCTTTTGTCTACAGTCTACGTTCTACGGTTCACTGTCTACGATCTACGTTCTACGGTCTTCAGTTTTCGGTTTTCGGTTTTTGTTTTTGACTTTCGTTTTTTGTTTTCGGTTTCCTAACCTTATCTAACCCAACTTTACAAAATTTAACGAATACTTACCTTACAACTTCAAACCGTATAGATGATTTTCGGTTTTCGGATTTCGGTTCTCGGTTATCGTTTTATAGTTTTCTAACCTAACCTGACATAACTTAGCGAAACCTACCTTACAACTTGAAAGAACAAATGTTTTCGGTTTACGGTCTACGGTCTACGGTCTACGGTCTACGGTCTAAGGTCTACGGTCTACGGTCTACGGTCTACGGTCTACGGTCTACGGTCTACGGTCTACGGGCTTCGGTCTACGGTCTACGGTCTTCGGTCTACGTTCTACGGTCTTTTGTCTACAGTCTACGGTACATGGTCTTTTGTCTACAGTCTACGGTCCACTGTCTACGGTCTACCGTCTACGGTCTACGGTCTACGGTCTACGGTCTACGGTCTACGGTCTACGGTCTACGGTCTACGGTCTACGGTCTACGGTCTACGGTCTACGGTCTACGGTCTACGGTCTACGGTCTACGGTCTACGGTCTACGGTCTACGGTCTACGGTCTACGGTCTACGGTCTACGGTCTACGGTCTACGGTCTACGGTCTACGGTCTACGGTCTACGGTCTACGGTCTACGGTCTACGGTCTACGGTCTACGGTCTACGGTCTACGGTCTACGGTCTACGGTCTACGGTCTACGGTCTTCAGTTTTCGGTTTTCGGTTTTAGTTTTTGACTTTCGGTGTTTTGTTTTCGGTTTCCTAACCTTATCTGACCCAACTTTACAAAACTTAACGAATACTTACCTTACAACTTCAAACCGCATAGATTTTCGGTTTTTGGATTTCGGTTCTCAGTTATCGTTTTATAGTTTTCTAACCTAACCTGACATAACTTAGCGAAACCTACCTTACAACTTGAAAGTACAAATGTTTTCGGTTTACGGTCTACGGTTTACGGTCTACGGTCTACGGTCTACGGTCTACGGTCTACGGTCTACGGTCTACGGTCTACGGTCTACGGTCTACGGTCTACGGTCTACGGTCTACGGTCTACGGTCTACGGTCTACGGTCTACGGTCTTCGTTCTACGGTCTATGGTCTACGGTCTTCGGTCTACGGTCTTCGGTCTACGGTCTACGGTTTTCGGTCTTCGGTCTCAGGTCTACGGTCTACGGTCTACGTTCTACGGTCTCTTGTCTACAGTCTACGTTCTACGGTTCACTGTCTACGATCTACGTTCTACGGTCTTCAGTTCTCGGTTTTCGGTTTTCGTTTTTGACTTTCGGTGTTTTGTTTTCGGTTTCCTAACCTCATCTAACCCAACTTTACAAAACTTAACGAATACTTACCTTACAACTTCAAACCGCATAGATTTTCGGTTTTCGGATTTCGGTTCTCGGTTATCGTTTTATAGTTTTCTAACCTAACCTGACATAACTTAGCGAAACCTACCTTACAACTTGAAAGTACAAATGCTTTCGGTTTACGGTCTACGGTCTACGGTCTACGGTCTACGGTCTACGGTCTACGGTCTACGGTCTACGGTCTACGGTCTACGGTCTACGGTCTACGGTCTACGGTCTACGGTCTACGGTCTACGGTCTACGGTCTACGGTCTACGGTCTACGGGCTTCGGTCTACGGTCTACGGTCTTCGGTCTACGTTCTACGGTCTTTTGTCTACAGTCTACGGTATATTGTCTTTTGTCTACAGTCTACGGTCCACTGTCTACGGTCTACGGTCTACGGTCTACGGTCTACGGTCTACGGTCTACGGTCTACGGTCTACGGTCTACGGTCTACGGTCTACGGTCTACGGTCTACGGTCTACGGTCTACGGTCTACGGTCTACGGTCTACGGTCTACGGTCTACGGTCTACGGTCTACGGTCTACGGTCTACGGTCTACGGTCTACGGTCTACGGTCTACGGTCTACGGTCTACGGTCTACGGTCTACGGTCTACGGTCTACGGTCTACGGTCTACGGTCTTTTGTATACAGTCTTCGGTCTACGGTCTATGGTCTACGGTCTACGGTCTACGGTCTACGGTCTACGGTCTACGGTCTACGGTCTACGGTCTACGGTCTACGGTCTACGGTCTACGGTCTACGGTCTACGGTCTACGGTCTACGGTCTACGGTCTACGGTCTACGGTCTACGGTCTACGGTCTACGGTCTACGGTCTACTGTCTACGGTCTACGGTCTACGGTCTACGGTCTACGGTCTACGGTCTACGGTCTATGGTCTACGGTCTACGGTCTATGGTCTACGGTCTTCGTAGATCGTAGACCGTAGACCTCAGACTGTAGACTGTAGACAGTAGGCTTTAGACCGTAGACCGTAGACCGCCGTCCGTAGACAATATCTCGGGTTCGATCCCAGGTTACCATGGCACACACACCAATGACTTACCGATGCTTTTCGAAGTTATGTGTGTATTTATCGCAGGCTTACAAGTGCCCGGTTAATGGCAATAGGCTCGCCACCTATTACATTGGGACCTAAACATAAACTGGCGAAATGTGGGTGCTAGCACCTCTGCCTACCCCTTCGGGGATAAAGGCGGAATTTATGTTATGTTATGTTATGTTATGTATTTAGTTTTATTTTTTAGTTTTCAGCTTTTAGCTTATACGGTCTTATTACAAAACACGGACTAACTCTCAACAAGCTTATATGGACTTTACAGTCTGACGCAACTATGAACAACTAAAATTTTGTATGGAACGTAGTGAAATTTTAATGACGGCTACATATTAATGAATGAATCAGTGAGAGTTCTCAATCTGTCTCGCTCGCTCCATGATGAAATGTCACCTGTCTGTCATTGTGGATGTTTAATCGTTGTTATTTTCAATGTTTTCTTTGAATGTTATTAGTTTACTAGAGACTGGCAAAATTGCGGCTATTCTGCTGCAGAAGCCATTTTAAGAAAAGAATGTTAATTAAATAAATGTTATTAGTGAAATAATTGTGAAAATAGCTGAATTTTATTATACATTCTTGAAGGACGTTCTGTAGGAAATACTGTTTGTACATTGTCTATGAAAATCGAATATAAAGTAGAAAGAAAGAAATAATAATAAGTATAGAAAGTGTGAAATATGTGGTATAAAATCTGGAAGAAAAGTCGGCACAAAACTGTTTTTCATGGCCAGATTTCCAATGGATGAGCTTCGGTGAGTAGTCTGTTATTCAATCTTTTAATGGTTCATAGATTTTATGGAATGTAACAATGAAAATTAGAACTTTATATAATAACCGGTAAGAAAATAGTGTGGTACCTAGTATTTTCGTAATTATATATCGATATTTTATTTTAAGTTCTGAGGAATGTGTGAAAAAAACAAGAAACGAGAATCTAGCATAATATATATCCATAGATAAAATCCACGGGATAAAATTTTTTTGCGGAAAACATTGCACTGACAAAGATTTTAAGAAGAAAAGGACGCAGATAAAGAAATTTGCCGTTACACCCATAAGACTCGCCAGGAAGCCCCTTTCGACACGACACGACTAATTAATAGGATTTCAAATATTTTAAAATAGTGTTGTTAAATAACAATTTTATGAACTTATCATTTTAAAACCCAAACTGAGTCTATACTCTGTTTTTTTTATTAAATGTACAGCCTCCGGGAATTTGAACGCTTATTCATTTTAACTTGTATGACGCAGTACTTTAGTTGAAAAATGGAGTAAGCGTCTCTGTGAAAATATAAAATTATTTTTAAAAAAGCGCAGACCACTGCATTTGTCGATATCGACAAATAAAATAATATTAAGTGGCACATCTCTATTTTTCCTATTATGTTGGCGACCCTGTATGTGTTACAGTTAAAAGGTTGGTTACGTTCAATTCAGTCATTTGACATTTCGTCATTTTATTTTGTACTATGGTAGTCCCGTCTCTTCTTACGTAGTATTGTATTCTCTTTGGGACTTCAGACCATTCCCTATATAAAATCATATTACAAGAAGCGTTTTCGGTTTTGGGTTTTCGGTTGTTGGTTTTTGGTTTTCGGTTTTCGGTGTTTGGTTTATGATTTATGCCTTACTCTCTACTCCTTATATTATATATAGGTCGCGTCTTGTTAGGTAAGGTTAGGTTATCGAATTCGATTCGATTTCCTTTAATTTTTGATCCCGTTTGCGATTCCATTTCGTTTCAATTTCGATGGGATTTCGATTCAATTTCGATTTTATTTCGTTCACTTTTTCGGTTTTTTGTAAATGATTATTAATGAGGTCGGGTCTGGTGAGGTTAGTATAGCTAGGGTTCGGTAAGGTAAGGTTTCGATTGGGTTAGGATTTATATTCGAAGTAGTTCGTACCTGGTTTTCGAATTTCGGGTTTAGGTGTTCAAGTGTTTGGGTTTCGGATTTCGGTTTTCGGTTTTGGCCTATAATATAAGACTTGTGGTGATACCACATGTATCTAGCGCCATCTAGCGACAGCAAGAGTAACTACTACGTAACTACTACGTCACTACGGATCCTGCATCGCGAAAATGAAGTTCTCGCGCTAGTACAATATATATACAACAACCCAACGACAACCGTTGGGCTGCGGCCCACCAGGCGTGATCACCTTGCCTGGTCGGAGGATCCTCCCTTTGTGTTGGAGGGACATCACATCCCGTTCCTCCACAGACTTTTGTTCATTAATGTATTATACTTATGTATCATTAGGGCAACTTTCAACGCTCCTCGCGGCTAGCGCCAGATCGCCGCGACCCGCTACCGGGCACTCGCTTAATATTCTATTAGCGTTCGGGGCTGCCTTCGATGGAGCGTAAGAGTGCCGCACTTTGGTAACTAATTGCTTGGTTAACTCGGGGTGGACCAGGAGTTTTGGTTCACTAAGCATGAATTTTGAGTAAAACGCAGTGTTTGTTCAAAATGTTTATTTTTATTACAATGGAAGTCATGAACAGATATCAAATGTTATTTTGATTTCAACCACCGCCCCACTTGCCTATAGCACAAATGACTTTTTGATCACAAATACAGGTAGGCATCTGTAGGTGCTGACTGTCATCAGAATAGTCATATTCTGCGATTTGCAGAACCAAAGTAGGTAATTTAGTTATAAACGAACGAAATGTTGTACTTGCTGCAGTCATGATTTACTTATGTCACAAACCAGTTACATCACTCGAATCAAAATTGTTGGAAAAATTCAACACTTGCTAATGTTCTGAAGAGAGAGACTTCCAACACGTAGGTACCTATCACCAGCACCGATATAATAATCACAACTGATTTGAGCGATGTTTCTGTCTCATGACAATCAGCCATCATTTGGTTTTCCAATTATAATATTGTCGTTACTGTTTAGTTTCTAAATGAGATGAAATGGTTTTGAAGTAATATAAACAAATTTAATGTGATATTGATAAATGGAGGCGGCAGCAATTTACGAGACCGTAAATATATCGTAGTAAGTTATACACCAAATCGAATATGTACAGGATGTGTGGTGAGGTGGTGGACACGATCGTGTGGAAACTAACAGCGATCCATATGTACAGG
Organism: Pelosia muscerda; assembly: GCA_963691645.1. Taxonomy (NCBI): domain Eukaryota; kingdom Metazoa; phylum Arthropoda; class Insecta; order Lepidoptera; family Erebidae; genus Pelosia; species Pelosia muscerda. Next base: position 16,621,527 of record OY829115.1, on the reverse strand, counting down.
GTGCTCGACGCCACACCACCTGATGGCGAGCGCCGCGCTCTAATATTAATAACGAACAATAAAATATAACGGGACGAGTTAGGCACCAAACTCTGTTCCAAACATGACGTACAATGTGCCTTTACTTAAATAGACTGTTATTCACACAAATTCCAAATGTACGAAAGTAAGTTTACCTTTCCGAGGTCCTCTTCATAGTCCACAGGACTCCGAGACGCGTCCAAGGAACAAAGTTTGGTGCAGTTACGCTTAACCATCTTAACATTATTTACACTATAGACGAGGGTCGACTGCGTCGTCGTCGTCGTGAGCAACCGCACGCGCGTCGCTGAGCAATCAAGTATTTATATAACTACCTCCACTGTATCACTACTGCAGATATTCTCGACAGAGGTTTGTGTTTCACTGAAACGACTGCAACGCCGACGCAGACCAGCTTACGAGCGTGGCCCGGACAGCGCTACCCCGGAGTAGTGATAGTAGTTTCGGATTAATCGGAAACGTCGCCTGAAGGAATACAGGTCCGATATTATGTACAATTATTTTAAATATTATCTAGACGCGACGTGAGCGTCTCACGCGCACGCCGCCAGCAGCGCGCAGCAACACGCCAGCAGTGCGCCCGCGCCGCCGCCCGCGCCGCTCGTGTTGCGGCTCAACGTCGCCGCCATCTTGTCGCCTGTAACAACACGTGGATGGAGTGAGCGACCCGCGACACTCCACACGAACCGTGGGAGGCCCAGCGCATTGCATCAGTAGCAAACTAGTTTCTGTGCCGATCAGCATTAATGTTGCTATACTGATCGTTCGTATCGCGACTGGCTTTAGACATAATAAACTACACTCACTGCCCTCGGAGACGAAGACGTAGATGTGCGCGGGCTCGGTGTTGGCGGCGGCACACGTGTAGTTGCCCGAGTGCTGCGGGCCGGCGGAGCGGATGGCCAGCGCCGACTGCGTCTTGGGCCCCGGCTCCGTGAGCACGGTGACGCCGCGCGACGCGTCGTAGTTGATCATCCGCGCGTTGTGGTACCAGAACACGTACTGCGGCGGCACTGGACTCTGCGTCACAACATGCGTTACGTGTCGATGCGAACCGGAGTCTCTTGGATATATTATGTAGGTACGAGTATATAGAATATTATGTAGAGCTATTTATCTACGTTTTTGTGTCAGTTTAAACGTTAGGCACCTTCTCAATGATGCAGACGAGGTTGATTGTCGACCCTGCGTCAACGTGATGCTCGTCTGCTCCGAGAATGAAGGCTTCCGGCACCGCGATGTGTAGATGCACCAGCCGCGACAGCGTGCCCGACCCCGTCGACACCTGCCCGCATAAATTTAAAACGATATGTGCCTTGTCTTTAATAACCTTCTTGTCGTATTTGACGTTTACTTAATTATGCATACCTGACACTCATAGGTGCCATTATCACGCTTTTGCACGTATTTTATCTGCAGGATCCAGTCGTCCGAACCCTCACTGTGAAGCACCTGCGTACGTACAATAAATGTGTTTAAGCATACAGCAATTTACGTACCAAATGTAAATGTGTTCATTTGCATGACTATTATATATTATAGCTGGTGTAAAGTACCTGGAAGCGCTCGTCGTTGGTATACATCAGCATCCCCGAGCTGATGATGTGCCAGTCGCGGCGCCGCACCCACGACACCTGCGCGAATTACAATTACAATCATGTTACAAGTGTCAGCCGGCGGCGGCGGCGGGACGGGCGCAAGGAATGGCAAAGGGCGGTACGTACGCCACGCTCGCCGAGGTTGCGCACGGGGCAGTGCAGGAAGGCGACGGCGCCGAGCTGCGCCAGCACGTCCTCGTGCGTGTTGTTGAAGGTGGGCTCGCGGCGCAGCGCGTCCAGCGCGCCCCACCACAGCTCGCGCCAGCCCGCGCCGCCCGCGCCCAGCTCCAGCTCCGCCGCCTCCACGGCCGCCGCGTCCAGCTCGTACGACGGAGGCGGGAGCGTGCTCAGCGGTCGCGGCACCTCCACCGCCGTCGCGTCGCGCTGCACGCGCCGCAGCCTCGCTGTTGGCGACAGCCGACAGCGTATGTCGCGTTATTGTTATTATGGATTGTGTCAAATGGTTCGAGTCTCAAAATAACATGTGGTTAAAAAGGTAAAACTCCTGTAAAACTCTAGGATAGCTGAATAAATCTCATCTGCAAGTCAGGATATTATAGGCGCAAGACCCTCGGTCACTAGTATCGAGGGCGGAAGGTAATTTATTCATTCATGTATTATGTTTTATTACTCCTCCTCGGCGCTGTGTTCTCGTAAATTTCTCGTCTCAGACGAAAGAATAAGTTTGACGTGTCGCGACTCGTAGACTGCTGCTGTTAGCCGAGTGCTATCGAATGTCCAGATATTCTCCCATGATTCCTTTTATGCCCTTTAAGAAGGTATTGGCACGTATCTTGCAGCTACGTCGCGAGAAAAACGAGGCCCTGGCGTACGTGAATTGTTTTGATATATAAAATGATTAGTAGATTTAAGCTCGTCCACCATCTTTGCGCTGTTATGCTAAAAAAACTGTCCAAAAACGCGTACTGCGCGTAAACAGCGTATTTTGGATCCACTACTCGTGCTTGTGATGCCTACATGAGTAAAATTGACTCACGAAGTCGGTCGAGGGCAGGGGGCTCGAGGGGCGCGGCAGGCCCGGCCGCGGCCGCTAGCGCCGCCAGCAGCGCCAGGGCGAGAGCGCGCGCCGCCATGCGCCCGCGCCTGCGCACTACGCGACCTCGACACGGCGCGCACTACATCGCGCGGAGCACTCTGAAATGAAGGAGATGATTGCTTAACACCTTCCGTGATCGTTGGTGTCTCGCTGCACATCGAACAAACACATGGACCAAATGTCGTCAGAATACGACATTCATGGATATTTCAAAAGCATTTGTCTGGGTTGATCATTAAGTATTATTGAATGAGCTATGCTTATATGGAGTGAGACACGATGTTCATAATTTGATACTAATAGACAAACAATAAGTAACTAACACACGTCACATGTTAATTATATGTATGTAGGTACAGTCTTGTGTAAAAGAGCGAGGACACATACGTATTACAATCTGCATTCTCTCGCAATGGTGTTCCCACAGTGAGTGATGTCGGCCTCTTTTTATTTGTGGTTAATATTACTGACTTACACCAAATAATAAATACGAGCTGTTGACCGCGGCTCAGTCCGCATGTCGCTGTATTCACGCTCCATTCGACTCTACTCGATATTCTACTCCACTGTCTATTCGACTCTCTAGTCGCCTCTTTACTCGACTTTACCCGTCTGTCTTCTCCTACTTCTCCCTATCTCTGCTTTTTATATTTCCCCATCTCCCAATTTCCCCAACCCCACATTTCCCTATTTTCTCTTATCCCTAGTTAACCTTATACTGTGCACCAGGCCTTTTGACACATGAAATAATAGAACACACGTAGAATACTTTGATTTATTTAGATTACAAAATTAATTACAGGTTTCCAGTTTGACGGTGGTGAAACGAAGGGGCATAGATAATCATTCTATATATTTAGTAGGTTCATTGTCACAGACTATATAAACAAAATGACATTAAAGATAGTTATTACATCACACCTTCTACCCCTCTCCTTCTCCTTATCTTGACCCCCTGCCCCTTCGGCTTTCCCTTGACCTCTACGTCCATTTCACGGTAAAAGATAGCCTTAACCCCTTCCCAAGCTTTAAATTATTTTGATATCAAACATGGTAAAAATCCCGTTGACTTTTATAATACAAACAAAAATGACCATGTCAATCTAAAATCCTACAAAAATTCATATAAGTAGTAATTGCGTGACATATTAAAACAATATTCATAAGTCGCGTCTGCCACCTAAGTGGTATGAAAAAAGTTGACAACAATAAATTAATTTCCCGACTAAGGATCCCTAACGGTCAGGCCATTTTAACTAATAGTCAAACTAACTGGACGACATTGTTAACATTGCTCTTAGATAGTACCTACACTGACAGGTAAGCACCAAATAACGCTGACCGTAACACTAAATACGGCGTCTCATGAACACGTACTTGATGTATAGCAGACGGCATCTGGTGAGGCCGTCAAGCTGAGACCCACCATTGTAACACTACGTGTTTGTGATGGCGACCCTTTTTCTTGAGACTTTGCCTTCAGTTTACCATCAGGCTAGGTGAAGTCAGTTGAGGTATCATAAATAAAAAAATGATAGTACTGTCGGTCTATGGCCTCCGCCTAACCGGACCTGATGATCAGCTGACACCGAGTCGGTCTGTGGCCTTCGCCTAACCAGACTCGGCAATCAGCTGATTGTAGACCGAACTAGCCCAGTTGATATTGGGCTCAGCTGAAGGGGGTCATTGACCCGTGCGGTAGGTACTGCCCTAGTTTCTGTGCCAGCTGGCTGATGCCTCTAGACCGGCTAGGTTCAAGAAGTGAACCCTGTCCGTTGCTAGAGAGCTCTGTCTAATTGGACCGGAAGGTTACCGTAGCCAAAGTAAAAGAGAGAGCATGTGGAAACTGTTTTTTATTGAGCAAAATTGGTCTACTATTATACACAAAATCGTCGTTTAGCAATATGCGACTTACAAGAGCTTACAAACTAGTTACACCAATCAGCGTTCTTTATTTTATTTACATAGGCAAACCTTAAATCTATTATGTACAATTAATTTACAAATCTGCCGTGCGGCGTGTGGCGCTCTTGTCGTTCTTTATAACGCGCCCCGTCGATTTCATATAAAACGCGGGTGCAGCGCCGGCGCGTCGCATTCCAGGAATTTCGTCGCTGCGTGTAGACGTGCTCGGGCTCCGTGTTGCTGCTCTGTTGTCGTATGCTACTTTCGTAAGTAAAGTGTGTAGGGCTTATGTATGTGTCCCTACAGTACTATTTCTGAAACAAATGTAAATTTCACATTTGCAGAGGCGCAGAGATGTTGCATTCTTGGCAGTATTTAACTGTCTCTACCATGGTGAATGCTCTGATGAGCTCTTCCGATTAATTCCACCCTCTCCTTTCCTACACAGGACAACACGTGCAGGGCTTAGATGTCACTCGCATACGGTGCGGAATATTCTATCAAGAACCAAGCGGTTCGGTGAGTCTTTCCTCTGCCGAACCAAGTCTTGTAATTCCTTACTAGCTTAAGTGTTTCCTTCTTCCTACAGTCCCGGGTCCTTTAAGCGGGGCGTGAAAAAGTATCTGATGCGGCTGTCAAGCTGAGTGCCACCATTGTAACACTTCACGTGTTTGTAATGGTGACACTCTTTCCTGAGACTTAGCCGTCAGCTTACCATGAAGCGGGAAGAAGTCAAATTGACGTGTCTTAAAAAAACAAAAGGGGAAGACGGGATCATTACCCACAACCTGATGGCTCTTTAAATAATATATAGAACTTGACTAGAAAAGACCCCAGCTGCTGAAGTACTTGACAAATACAAAGGGCTCTGGAGATTACATTATCTGATAATTTTGATTTCTCTGCCATATTTTAACACAATTTGCTGAAACAAGTGTTCATTTTGAGGGTAATTACATTAAGAGTACCTTACATTATGTAATTTATTTGTATTCTTTTGTTAAGCTCATAGTTAAGTACTTCAGGTGGTGAGAGCCCTCGATTACCTGTGGCGGAGAGCGTTCGACTGTCCCGTCGCAGGTCGCGGGCTTAATTCACGCTTAGTGCAGAATATTTGTTTGTATAAATAAGTGCATTTGCATTTTGCCTCCATAGCGCTAAATAGTTTGTCGTTAAATATTATAAACCATGCTTCTATTCGAAGTTTTGGTAACTTTAAAATATAAAACGTGAAGCTAGTTGAAGGTTGAATTTAATTGTTTTGCACCTCATTTTGTTTCGTATGGAAAAATATGCAGATGATATCATTGAGAGAGACTAAAACCTTGAAATAAAACCCTGTACCAATCCATCTGGTCAGCGTGGAACCAGTAAGCCGAAGCCGATATCTACATTGGGAGAGGCTTATTTTCAGTACTGAACTGCGATATGCTGACTGATTGACTTATTTATTTATTAAAGATATGCTTACAAGCTACTTCCCTTAAACATTTGTAAGTTACATTTACACTGGAAACCAACCCAGTAGAAATCTACAACATGAATATTGAAATATTTCAATTAAAAAATTCTATGCTAAACACTCCACATCCACAACCAAATCGGCGATATCGAAGTACTGTAGTTAGGCTAGTCAGACTTTTGAGGGCTCCAATTACCCGTAACGACTGTCATAGATGTTCGTTGGCAAACGGGACCGAACGGCTTAACGTACTCTCCGAGCCAGACCAGTGAGAGTGAGACCAGTGTGAATAGCCATATTTATGCACACAAACATTTGTACTGAGCGGCGATCGAGCCCTTAGCAGTCGCTTTCACTGCCGCCACGCCACAGAAGCTGTCCAAGTGTCTAAACTAAACACTACTTATATAAAAGATTCAAGCTACTCAAATTGTGCAACAGAATATCTGGCTGTGATTCTGTTGTATCAAGAGGACCCTTCATTAAATTAACACACAATTTCACATCATCTCTTCGCTTCTCTACTTTTATATAATTGTAGTAAAGTGATCGTATTTGCACTTTGGAAAAATATACTGCCTTAAAATCTTACATCTTACATCTTACAACACGTCACGATATATTTTTGCGAGCCTAAATTTGCACAAGCATATATTTCACGCCTAAACCCTCAAGAACTGAACTGACCCGATCTTGATAGATTTTTTACAGAGAGGGGCATCGGCTTCCTTTGTAAAGCGAAAAAAGGAGTCCAAATAGGTGATGAAAACTCATCGTACTTGCAGATAACCTGATGGTATACACACTGATAGATTTGAGCTTGGGAACCGGCTGGTAGTAGATTCACTCGGGCAACGGCTAGTTTATAATATCAGTGGGAAGTAGGATAGGAAATATCATCACTTTACCTAAGTTATTATTTCGTTTTGTTTGCCAGCTCCCTCTATAAAAAGTGGAAAACTAACATAACATAACATAAACTCACGCCTGTAGCCCCGAAGGGGTAGGCAGAGGTGCTAGCACCCACATTTCGCCAGTTTATGTTCAAGTCCCAATGCAATAGGCGGCGAGCCTATTGCTATTAACTAGGCATTTATATAAACCTGCGATATATACCATATAAATACACATATAACTTCAAAAGGCATCGAAAAATCATTGGTGTGTGCCATGGTAAAACCTGGAATCGAACCCGAGACCTCGTCTCATCAGTCCATTACCCATACCACTAGGCTACCGCGGTACCAAGTACAATAATATAATAGGGGTGGTGGTCAGTAACATCAAGATAGTAGGATGAATTAGGCTTATGGAGTGAATGTAGATAGTTAGGAACATTTAAGAACTGTAAACACCCGAGTTAAGATAAGAGATAGGACCAAGAGGTTGCGCCTAGCCTCTCACCAGTTGGAAGAAAAGTGAGGTGACAGCTTAGTCACCCTAGCCTAACTGTGCCAACTGCAAACGCTGCAAATTCAATTGCAAGCATACGCTAAAGTCGATACATTTTGAAAATACACCGTAATAAATTGGTTTGAACCTATTTTCATAGATCACGAATAGTCACCTAGAGCCAGCGGTCGAAAGTTTACAATTGTTGGTGTGTGAGTGAGTGAATGTGTTTATGTACAAAATGTGGACGTCTGTGTGCACAAGCTAAGCGGGTGATTGATGGCCGCCCCGCGCTGAGATTGATGTGTTTTTTTCGAGCGCCGCCGCCGCGCCGCTGCCCGCAGAGTACCTGTCGCTCTCGCGACCTAACCGCTCGTGTGGGCCACCAATTTGCATGAAAATAAATAACATTACATACAAAGAACAATAGTCCGAGCCCTGTAATACGGCCCGTAGTGCGCGGAGGGGAGAGTTATGTATGATTATCTTATTCTTGACTTCGCACTAAAAGTTAGTTGTATCTAAAGTTGATAATGACACATTATTTGCACCAGAATGGTGATTATGCAGGCTCTAACTACCTCATGACGGAAAAGAAACTGGAAGTATATCTAACCTGAGGCATCTTAAAAAATGTCATACACATAGGTCAAAATCGTCTAGAGAAAAAAAAAATACGCCCTTGCAGCGTGATTTTTCCTTTTCGTTAGAAGGCAATTCGAGCCCTAGGACGATCGTCATCCTGGTACAAATGACCTGGAAATTTGAGTAATTATGTCCCGGCCTATACGGCCAGTGTACGACCTCACACGGTATGATTTCTATTTACTTGTTACTTATGATTGATTTACTTATGATTTTCGGTTGTTTGCTTTTGAATTTGCGGTCTCAATATCGTATTTTTATTGAAATGTAATTTAAGTGGTAGTTCGGCAGGTACCGGCTTGTGATTTACTGTAATCATTGAAACTGTGTAAAACTGTAAAGAGGCTAATAAAACAGTGAAATTCAAAGGTTAGTATCTACGGTACGGTACGGTACGACTACGTGTTTCGGGGATTACCTGCATCGAACCCAAAATCATTTCAGTTGATGCTAGTCTGGTACAATAAGATAAGAGCTCCTTCGTTCCTATTAGAAGCAGAACAAGGAGTTACAAAATGTTACAAACGTCACAACTTTCTTCATGACGAACCCTATTCGTCACTAATCTCGCCACTAGCGGGTGCTTCCTTCTCGGTATCTAATTCGAATTCGATCCAACTTCAATACTTCGTAGACATACCCAAAGTTAAAGTGAGAACCATTATACAATTCAATGACATTATTATAATCAATAGACACGCTCAGAAAATTCATCCAAACTATCATAATCCCAGTGACTAGTTTCCGAATTACATCGATTCGAAGTAAACGTAGGAGAGAATGCGTTAGAGAACTGTCACAACGAGACATCAAAGTGATATCACCGTCAACTGTTACGGCGAGCGGGCGGTCGCGGTCGGCCCGGCTCAAGTGCGTATATAGTTACGACCGCTTTATTGCGTCCAAGTCGGTTATCCACGCATGTTTTGGTTCAGCACACGGCGGTGGGCGGCGCCATCTACCTTGCGCCAAATAAGGGTGTAACCACATTAATCGACGCGGAATCGGCTGCAGCCGGTTAAAAAAGTCTTTATGCCGACGGAATAAGAGTGTTACTAATAGCTTTCGCATCGGCTCGGCTCGGCCGACGCGACGCGGCATCGGCCGACGGCGAATCGAACCGTTTGTGGATTAGCTGATCGCATCCGTACGGCGCTGAATCCAGCGGAACGTTTCCGACTGCTGCCGAACAGCGCTGGAGACGGTCGAACGGCGTTGAACGGCAGTTGAATCAACCGTTCCCATGCCTTCATCTACGACGGTGGCCGAATGGCGCCGAAGACGGCCGATCGGCGTTGGGTAGCAGTCGAATGAATCCGCTCGCGTGCCTTTATCTCCAAATGAAAGGCCAGAACGTCCGTACAGCTCAGAGTTAAACATAAATCTGCGATGAAAGCATTTGTTGATATTTTCGGGGTCTCACACGATCACGACTGTCGACTGCCGAACGCTTGCGAACATCCGTCGCGACGGCTGTTTGGAGGTGTCGATTGCCGAACGTAATTGAACAGAGGCCGTGACAGCCATTCGAAGGAGTCGACTGCCGAACGTATGTGAACAGCCGTCGTGACGGCCGTTCGGAGAAATCGACTGCCGATCGCATGTCAACAGCCGTCGCAACAACTAATCGGCGATAAGCCGAGTAGTGTGGTGATACGCACTCGGCTTAAGCCGATTCCGCGTCGATTAATGTGGTTACACCCTAAGGGGAGGTTTGTTGTAATGCCATGCAGTACCTACTTTTTGTTATTTGACTTCAGCGATAGGGCAGCGCGTGGAGCGGAGCGAAATAATATAAACGCTAAAGTGGTCTGCTGAACGCGCTGGTTTGTGTTCAGAAGTCACATGTTTGACTATATCTCAGCGGGTTTATTCGGCCTTAAATCGACAATAAATTGGAGGCGGAAGGTGCAATCGGGTTACAGAAACAGAAAGCGACTTAATGTTAAACGTTAACGTTAACTATTTTAATATTTGGACTATATTATTTATTAGTTTTGGCGTCACATTTGTGGGGCCGACTCGTTAACCACCGAGCTTCCAACGCTTAATCTATCTATTGCTCATAGTTGTGTACATGTGTGTGTAGTTGTGTACACAATATGTACCTAAACAAATTACTTATTGTGTTAATGCTCGTACACCAATATTCCAACCATCCAATACAAGGTGTTGCTGGGAATTACAGATCTGCCGTGAGGCTGGCGCGGCATCAACATCAAGCTCCAATTTCCGTTTAGGTTGATCGCGTGGTCGTTGCCCAGCAGTGGGACGTCAATCCATAAGTGAACTTATAACACTTTAGGTGACTTCTGAACGGGTATGAGCGATAACAAGGTCTTGGGATGGTCTAGGTACTTCTGTCTATAATATCTGATTGATTCATTTGCTTGTTTATTTCATTATTTACCATTAGCCATATGTTGCCTTAGCAAAATAATGTGTGTCCACACCACAGCCGTGAGCTTATTACAGAGTATATGTTTTGACTTGACGCTCCTTGATGCCTTGGCCTTCCATGTATTAGAAAAGGTAGGTGAAGCTTATCATTCACTCATTAGAAGATGGGAATAATGCCGTCTGTATAGAAGTTACCGGAGCACATAATCCAAACAGCAATTGACTGGTTTTTTATTCAATGGCCTTTCGGGTGGTCTGGTCTGAAGTAAATATAGTTAAAATGTTTCAGTAGAGCCGACTATAGCAATATTAAGTTCTGCAGCTTGGGTTTACATCCGATGTTGGTCCAAGGTTGAATGGAAGAAACGGCTTTCAGCGATAAGGCTGCCCATTGTTCACAAGAACAATTGTTAAGGCCCACTAGTGGTCTTTAATAAGAATGTGTTGGTACATAATCAAGAGTTAGCTAGGTATCTATCTATCTTCTTGATGGCCCCGTCCCCCAAATTGTAGTCGTTTGAAAAAACTACTATAGTCAGTACTACTACTACTACTGGGATACTATAGTCAGTTCGATTCCAACAGGACCATTTCACTGCAAGTCTCGGTGAGAGTTCCACACGCGATTATACTGAGAGTTAGATTATATTATAATCCATTAGTAGTATGTAATTCCTTAGAATGTAGGAAAGGAAATGAAAGTTATAGATGTGCAGAGATAGAGAATATTAATAATGAAGAGCGTTGTGCTCTAAGAAAACTGCGTCAAGTAACTAAATACATTGAGAACGAAGGGACCCGGAAACAAAATACTGTATTTACTTATCCATAGTAAGCAATCATTTGACTTGAGTGGTTTGTTTACAAATGTAAAATAACTTTTAATAAATTAAAGTTAGGTGAAACTAAATATTTTACATAAACGACAAAATTATATTATTATTATTTACATATGCCCCAAGAATTACACTGACTCTTACCGGTGGTCCTCCGCTCTCGAGCCGCACTCTGGAGTAGGTTATAATAGCGACCCGCGAGCGCAAGGTCACTTGTTGTGGCTTATGGGTGTACGTAGCAATACCTACTCAAAAGTCAATGCTAGTCTATGCCACTACTGAACAAGCGCTTGTGAAAGTGGACCCGACATGAAGAGTGAGCAAACTTAACGTTTCAGAATTCAGGTGCAAGGACGTCGAGCGATGGCGTAGTGATGATAGTCATTGTGTGGAGATCATACGGATGTGATGTTGGTACAAACATTTTGTTGGAAAACTTAATTTGAAAGTGCCACAAACGAAGTAGTTCCAGTGAGTCGCAACTCGCGTGCTGCCTCACCGTGAGCCGGCCACGTTGCACTCCTCTGAACGCAAGTTTGCGTGACTAACAACTCGCTCGTTAGTTTGGTAGAAGGGTAATGCATGTCTGTTAACCCAAAACTTAATCAGTTATTAGTATGTGAATATTCTTGAACAGATTATTCGAGTATACTACGTTCCTTCGAAGCACTAACACAACAAGTAGAAACACTGAACTAATAGAAACACTTATCTCGAGACTAAATTTCAGAATACTTTTCGCATACTTAAAACATCAACTGTACTATTTTCACACCTGATAGAGTGTACTCTGAGGAGATTATACGAGTGTCTCGTACACAGCCGCAGCAGGAGATCAGGCACCCGGCACACGGTCCACGGCAGAGCACAATCTCACATGTCACACAAACAGCATGGCTCACTGACACACATCACGCACAGCATTGAACGAACACACGTCCGACTCGACGTGTACCGGCGCGCACTCTCGCGTGGCGGTGTGCCGCGGGCGACGCGCGACGTCCTGTGCGTGGCGGCGGGCGCTCGGCGACTGTGCCGAGCAGCGTTCTCCGAGCGCTCGACTCTCCAGCGCGCCGAGAAAAATGGACTCATCTACCTCAGGAGCTGGATTCAAAGAACTTAGATTCTAAAATATAAGTTAAAATGACAAATCTCAATAGTAAATGTATTAGCGGTAACACTGGCACTAGACTCGTATTAGGTTTAAACTTTAGAATTATTTTTTGTCCGTGATAATGAAAATGCTGGGATCCAACAAGATATTAATTACATTCGTATGTCTATAATTTTATCTTCAGCTATATCTATTCAAATTCAAATTCAATCGAGGCGAGTTAAAAAGGTAAAAGATACCTCCTGCGATTAACTATAACTCATAAGGGCAATAACTATTTAGCTCTCTGAGTTCATATTGCGTTGTGAAGAGTGGTGGAAAAATATATCGTCGGCTCCTGATCTAGCCAGCTACCCTTATCGACTGTACGCTGAAGTGCGGCGCGGGGCTGGCGGCGCGGGGCAGGGGCCTGCTGTGACGTCACGGCACCGTACATAATGCACGGCCGCCACACTCCACAGCGCTCGGCGAGGAGGCGCGCCGGCCGCACGCCGCGCGCCGCGCGCCACGCGCCGCTGGACAGCTCCAGCCCACGGCACTGCACCGAGCTTGCGTCTTGGGCACAATACAATACATATGTGTACTAATTATAATGTGCAGGGGGATCTCCTAGATAGAGTTAAGGTGATTCGCGATTTGGGAGTAATATTCGATTCTGAGATGTCATTCAGACCTCACTATGATCATATCTGTAGCAGAGCTAATCGTATGTTGTCTTTTATTCTCAGAATCTCCCGACCGTTCAGACAAGCCGAGTCCTTGATAGTATTATACAACTCCCTCGTAAGAACCATAGTCGAGTACTGCTCAGCTATATGGGCCCCGATATACAATACACATACAGATAGATTAGAATCTATACAAAGACGGTTTGTTAGATCTTTATGTTCAAAATATGGTCTCAGGCGCAAAATAAATCTGTATGAGCAGCGACTTGAACACTTTCAGATTATGAGTCTTGAGAGGAGGAGGTGGATGAGTGACCTGTGCACTCTGCACAGAATAGCGAATGGTTCACTAGACAGTTATCTGCTAAACAAATTACACATCAAGATACCAACGCGTTCTGTGCGTATCCCACAATTATTCACAATACCTGCGAGTAACAACAATGTTTCCCAGAATGATCCGCTCGCTCGAATGTGTAGGTACATATAATTCTGTATGCTCTCGTGTGGATATATTTCACAATGGTTTTACTGAATTTAAAAGGTTTTTGCGTGGTGAAGGCCTTCAGCTAGAATAAGGACTGTTTTTTTTTCTGTTTATTTATTTTGTCATTTGATTTGTTTTTTGATTAGTCATAATTTACTTATATTTATAGCTAAGTAATAGTTAAACTGGCACTGAAGTCAACAGAAATGCTGTGTGCAGATGTAAGTGGACTTCAGGTTTAAAATGCTATATATTTTGTAAAATCATAGTCATAGTGTCATCAATCTGATGTCTGTTTCTGTACCAATTTTATAAAAATAAAAAAATAAAAATAAAATAAAAATGTCGACGTGTCATTTGAGATTGTATAGTCATACTTAAAACAACCTAAAACATGGTAAATGTCTCGGCGAGTGTTATCTAATGTTATGTATGCAATGCTTAGCTTTAAGTACTAATAGCGCGAAGAATAACGCGATACTGCTAGTTAAGCGGTATAAAAAAATTTCCAAATCGTAATAATTTTTACATGAATATGTAGTGTACAGCCTCTGTGGCGTGGCGCTAATAAACGCGATTGCTACGCATAAATCGCGATTTTGGTCCTCGTTCAGTGCAAATATTTGTATGCACTATTTGCGTGAGTCTGGTCGTACCTCGGAGAGCACGTTAAGCCGCCAGTCCCGGTTGCCATTCGAACATCTATAGCAGATAGTTGGAGCCCTCAAAAGTCCCACTAGCCTAACTAAAGAACTTCGATATCGCCAATTTAGTTGTGGGGGTCCGATGGCAGTCGATACACGGCAAATATTGAAGTTCAACCGCATCTTAGTTGGACTACAAAGCTGACCCGGAGTACCAGGAGTACTGCCAGGAGCGTGTCCCTCACGCCCTGTATATGGTATCTATATCTAACTAATGTCTTATAACTTATCTGCGCGATCAGAGTAGCGCACACTTCATACGCGCTCATATATCATATACTATGTTGCAAACCTAACTACGATTTTAATGTCGAGCGTGGATTTGTGAGAATGCGTTCCGTAGGTTTGCAACGCGCCCTACACAGGCTAATATTTTCAGTTTTACTTTATCATTGAATGGGTAGCCTCTGAGGAATAGCAGTTGGTACCAGGATACTGAGTTACTTTTTATTACATATCACTGTTATTTGATATAATCTAACGAAGAGAATATCAAATAATAACACGTAATAATAATAATACAGCTAAGCTACCGGCTCTTGAACACCTAAAAAGCGTATATAGTGTCAGACGAACATTTTTGGTCCTAATATATATATCATAATGTGTCTATTATTTAGATGCTTATATGTGCCTAAGGTGGCTAGCAGGTTACTCGTTGTTAAAAAGAACAAAATTCTAATATCATTTTCTTAATCTTTTCCCAACTCAGTCTTACCATTTTGAAAATATACATATGTATATGCATATTATGCATAAATTAACAATATAATTTATACGAATATAAAACTAGAAACAAAAATGATGCACTGTAGCAGTGCTACGTGGCCTGACTGTAGTAGTGCTACACTTTTTCGTAGACGCTCTACGCCAACTTACGATGTCGTAGCGCACAGCGACGTGTTGCTGCTTTGTTTGTACACCACGCTATCTAGCTCTCTTCAAGAACCCATGCCTATAATTTGTAGGACTCGACTAAATTGAAATGAAACCATTTTATAATGGATTCTATCGCGATTTATTTCACACTTTTCATTTGCTTTTAGCCCGACGTTTCGGCTCCATTTCAGCGGCCATGCGCAGAGACTAAGGATGATTGTCGTAACATAATTTGAAATTGAAGTCATTTCAAAATCCACTGAATGTGTTCACTGTGTCGTTAAATCTTGCTGTATTTTGCATTTTCATTACTTGAATAACTGGGACCCAGTTAGGGGTACAACAACAGGGAGTACAAAATAGGGTTCTTCAAGAAGGGCATTAGAAGGTTTCTACTGGGTAGGCGGCACGAGTGTAACGCCCCTGGTGTTGTAAACGTCCATAGGCCATGGCACCCGCTTTCCATCAGGTGGGCCGTGTGCTTGTCTGCCACCTAAGTGGTACAAAAAACCCTGTTGAATTGATGCTGAATGTTTTTTTGAGATGAATTTGTTTGGTGTCGTTTGTATATCAGCTATGTGTTCTTGGACGCGAGTGTCAATGCAACGCTTGGTTTGCCCTAGAGAGCCTACGTTACACGTTACTCTATTTTATATGATAAAGATTAACTTGACTCGCTACAAGATATGGTCCGTGTTGTCAGTGACCCCGCACACTACCACGTGTGCCCGCCACGGTCAGGCGGTGACGGAGGCGCCGTGACTTGTTGTCTGGCAGTACTTGCCACACATGTTGAAGACTTGACACCGTTGAGGTGTTTCTCGTCACAGTTCCCGAGGGCGTCTGAAGCACAGACATCACCACGGTAGCTAACTGTGTAGTATTTAATCCAAATATGATACTCATACTCGTAAGTCAGGCGTTGTCTTTGGGAGCGCATCACCATGTGTAGGTTCTCATGTCGACAACAGTTACGAATGTTCAACCGTATTAGAGCGTTCTTAGTTAGTGACGTCATATTTCATCTAAATGATGTGTGTGATGGAGGCAGACAGGCCTCTGGTGCGGTGAAATACGATCCAATTGAATTTACTGTTTTTGTTTGCACGTAAAACAATCTACGCACACAGTCAGTAGGGAAATCTGCGAAACGCCACGAAGGCCAGGCCGGAGGCGGTCAGGGGCGAGGGGGCCGTGGTAAGAAGGGGGAGGGACGCATTAATCATTGAGAGAAATTTGCTCACACGGTGCTTCTACCTGCTGGGTCGTACCCACACTCACCTCCTCTTCATGTCAACCAGATTCTAATTCCATTCTCTGCGATAGTAACAAGGCTAGTGATTCAGGAGAAGTACTAAACGCGGAGGTGGCACTGGCCGTATTCCCAGCCTAGTCGGTTGTTTTGTGCCGCTCCCTGACAACAGTGACCGGCGCTGAGCCCTCTGCGAGCGAGCGCCTCCACTACACCATTCATTCGCTTTAGTGTAAAAGTTGTCTCGCACGGAGAGTGCCCCCCGTCGCGCCGCTTTTGTACAAATAATACAGCATTACTTCGCGAGGGCCCCGGGGAGGGCGCTCAAGCGGCTGTACTTTATATTTCGGTCAAAATTTTAGTGATTTGTTAATATTAGAATTTTATTGTTCCCAGTCAGAATGCTCAGATATTATGTAATACCTACTGTTACAACTTTTTAGTCATATCACAACGCTCGAGACCGACAAACTGCTTTGTCTTCTGCGCTGTCAGCACACAATCTCTCATAACCTTCACCCCTCCCCTCTATAATGATCGGCAGCACAAGTGTGACGTCCTTGGTGTTGCAAACGTATATAGGTCACGGTAACCACTTTCCATCAGGTGCGCCGTGTGTGTGTGCTTGTCTGCCACCTAAGTGGTATAAAATAACGAGAGTGACGAGCACAGGAGAGTGACGTGCGTGTGTTGTCACAGCTAGGTTACACCGATTATGACAACGGTTATTTATGCGTTACGAAGCGCACATTACTACAAATTTAACTACGTATAATAACATAGTGGTTTGTAATTTATAATATAATAATTTACAAGCAATCTCATGATTCCAATGGGCGAGGTACCTTAGTGAACCTCTGATGTGGACATCTTCGTGTACAGCTGAAATCGCTCTAATCCAGAAGTAGGTTCGGTGTCGCGCGCGCGGTGCGGAGCGACTCCGCGGGTCGCCGTTCGTCACCCTGATGAGGGGTGCCCATCGCCGTCGCCCGTCGCCCGTCGCCGCTTTATCAATGTCATCTCGATGTTGTGATAAATATCGTGATCAATCACGAAAGTTAATTAATTACTATTTTCAAGACTGCCATAACGATGGGATGACGTAACGTTTTATAACATCGTTTTTATTGCAAAAACATAGATTTGTAAAGTGTACCAGCACCACTGCATTTAACGCGGCGGTAACGTAAGCAGCGCTCACTTTTATACTAAAAGTATTAGTTCACGTGTAGCGCTGTTCGCTGCGCCAGTCGCCTCACAAGTGCGACCCGTGCTTAGAGAATTGCACAACAGGACCCCGTCTTGTCGACGTGACTACCAAAACTCAGAGTTGAGCGGTGGTCTCCAATGTAAAATAAACACTAAACATAACAGTGATAAGTTATATTGTCTCCGGCGCATTGAGAGCTCGAAGTAGTTCGTGAGAGAACGGGACGGGACGGTACGGAACTGATGGTTCCTTTCTATTTCTTTCCCATTCTTGTCTTCCCATCCCTTGGTGTTGTTATTCACGATCTTAATTGTATAAAAAAAACGATACATTATCCCAAATCGGTGGTGGAATTTATCCGCTACCTAAAAAGTTTAGCGGTATTTATTAACCAAGTATTTGCAAGAAAAATAAAAGCTCCGAGTTAGTTTTTCAGTTTACGTCTATAGTGCGTAAATTCAGGCATGTGGTGTTATGCTAGTTGTAACGAGATATTTCTAGTTTAGCGTACGCGTTTATTTGGAAAACGCGTCCTAGCGAACAGCGAGTTGTAACTAACTTAAATCATCATTATGTGCTCCACTGTGAATATTTTATACGATGCGTCTACACTTTTACTTGCGTTAACCTACAGAAATAAACTTTTTCTTCTGTCGTCTCACGATCAAAAAGTATTTACGAATTTACGATTTGGAGTCCGCAGTTTGTGTTAAACACTAAACAGCACACACACAGCACCTCGCTTTAAGACTCAGAACCATCTGCAATGATATCAACGTGAAGTAAAGGAGGCACCTCGGTGCCGTGGTACCATCCCGTAGCCGACATATTTGCAAAAGGTCGAGGTCTCGGGTTCGATCCCAGGTTTACCATGGCACACATCAATGACTGCGATGCTTTTCGAAGTTATGTGTGTATTTATCGCAGGTTTATAAGTGCCCGGTTGATGGCAATAGGCTAGCCACCTATTACATTGAGACCTAAATATACACTGGCGAAATGTGGGTGCTAGCACCTCTGCCTACACCTTCGGGGATATAGGCGTGATAGTATAAAAAAATTAAATAAAAAAAATAAAAAAAATAAAAAAAAATTAAAAAAAAACCAACTACCCGTAACGACTACCATAGTTATTCGCGTGTCAATGGTGATAGACGGCTAAATCATGCCTTCCAAGGCCCAACCAGACATGCAAATACCTCATATATGGCTGAAGAGTCTGTCTGTCAATACTTATTGCAGTTTGAATAAAGTGATTGGACAGTAATTCAAGAAGAATGTCGTAATTAATTATACGAGTTCGGAGTACTTACGGCGGGGCGGCGCGACGGCCTGTCGATGTCGGGACAAGGCATTTCCCGGCTTACATTTTACTATTTTCTTTTATGACACACGTACACACCCATACATATTATCTGAAAATTTGAGACTGAATATGCCAATGCATTCCACTGAATATTCAAAAATTTCTCTATTCACATATTTACTATTACAAATTTCTCTTCAAATTCAAATTTTTCAAATTCAACTTTATTTATTTCTTGAAGCATAGGTAGGTTACACAAAATATGTTTTATAATAATAATAGAACCAGCTATGTTCCGCCGAAGGCATACGAAATATGGAAATGAAATCTTATTCACACTAAATATATTTAATACATATTTTATCGTATTGTGTGCAGTAAACTGTTATCTATCAATTTATTATGTTTAACTTGCTGTAATATGCAATTATAAGCATTATGTGAATTCTGTGAATCACATAGAATAATTTTGGAGCTCAATTTAAATTACGTTTAGGGTTACCTACACGATTTGTGAACTTTCAAACCGAAGGACATTCGGTAAAATAATATTCAGTACATACATAATTATAGCCTCGTTTGGTGAAGTTTGACAGATATTCGATGCTTATTATTCGTTCGAAACTACGTAACACCGCGTAATACTTCAATAATTAAGGTTAACACAGCGAACACTTAATCTTGAGGTGCACAATACTTCGTGCTCGAGCTCGAGCCAGCGGAGGCGAACGAGATAATTTGGCGAATAAATCTCTGGTAAATAATGGTTATTACCATAAATTACAAGTTGTGTAGCTGTGAGCACTACATGAAGCCATTCGTCTAGATTTATCGCGCGCTGGGCTCCGGGCTCTGGACTCTCGGCGTAATTGACGACCGACAGGCGCTTATGATCATTTGAATATCAACGAGCTAATCGTGCGACATTTAACAAAGCTCTGATGTAATGATATAAGAAAGTAAGCAATTATATCACAATAATAGTCGTATTTGTATATATGTTATGTTTTAATTGCGTTAAAATAAAATAAATATCAATGGACATTGCTACATAATTTACACAAATGTTGTAGTCGCTAAAAAGTTTTATTTTAAAATACTTACACCTGCATTAATGCAAATACGCATATTATTGTTTTAAGGTATCTGTAATGAATGAGCGAGAATAGAACAAGCGACTTGTGACGTAGCTGTCGCACACTGTGCCCCCGCCCCCCGTCCCCGCCACAAGACGACTCCTAACGAGGTTTTGTTTAGTAAATGTATGCTACGCAGTGAACACCTACTAATACTTTAAAAGCAATTGTTGTTCCAAAACCCGCAAACAATTCGCTAGGAGGATTAATTCGACGAAAGTTTATTGCAGAGCACTCCGCGACAGCGAACCGCCCGCCCGCCCCGCCGCGGCACCGCACCACCGCGCCTCGTACTTCTCACAGATATGTTAAGATGAAGCACACAAGTCAGTAACCTGACTCACATTAGGTACTAGCTTGTTCTAGGTCAATTTTACGACTACAGTTTCAAAGTAGTAACGTAGTTTTCTGATATTGATGCGAACTATCGAACCTACCTGTAAGGAATAGGTTTTTTATTGTCAATTTACAGACATAACATTGCCAAATTATGGTTATGCTGTACGTTGGGCGGCTCAACTAAACAAATGTAGCGTGTACCGTACATGGTATCGCGTAGTGGTCTCTTCGGCGTGTGATGACGTCAGTCCCGTGCTTCCTTTACTATAGACTGCACACCTCCCCTTAGCAGAACCTGTTTGCTACATTGGTTTTAAAACAAACCTTCAAACTTCATCGTCCAAAGCACTACGTGTTGTTTTGGACAATGAAGTTTGAAGTTTTGTTTTAAAAGTTAATGATTCAAGTGCGTGGTAACATAGGCGTGCTTACTGAGGGGCAATCTGGGCTGATAGCTTGGGCTCACCGCGCGTGCGGGAGGGGCGTGAGGGGCGTGAGCTCTCGTCTCTTTTCTTGGATATAGCTCACAAAACAACTAAGTGTTCTACGTCCGCTCGCATTCGAGTCTCTGTGGCGCTCACAGCGAATCTTGTCTCGACTTAACGAATTTTACCATAAAGTGAGCATCATTAAAAGTTTTTATACGGTAAGTATTAAGTTGAAATAAACCCCACAATTATTTATAGTTATCTATAAAAGATTAAGTTTGTATATTTTTTGCAATAATTCTGTACTAACCTCCAGATGATAAACACGTAGGAAGTAAATGGTGACAATGTACCGGCTCTTCTTAACCTAGTCCATCAAGTGTGCTGGGCTGCTACAGTAACTGTACACACATCTAGCTAGGCGGCTATTACGGGCGAGGCGCGCGGGGTGGGTATCGCTTCAGCGACATGAAGGTTGACCGTGTCACTGTCAGTCTGCCGCGAGCGAATAAATAGCTTCCCTGGATGTTATCGTGGCGGCGATTGAAAAGCCACCTTTGTTAGCGCAATATATGGCCCTCCGGGAACACACGCCCACTCACTTTGCAAATGAATCGGTTTTAGTGAACCTCCTTAGTGCTGCGTCCCTGGAAAGTGTCGTGTGTCGAGCGTAATTGTTATGTGTTCTTGTTAGAGGGGCACTACCACTACTCAACAAATTGTGCGAGTGAAAACACTCAACATTTTACACGAAGAAAACTTTACTTGCATAATTTCATCGAGTTATTTAACATAACATAAATTCACGCCTATAAGCCCGAAGGAGTAGACAGAGGTGCTAGCATCCACATTTCGCCAGTGTATGTTTAGGTCCCAATGTAATAGGAGCGAGAGGCATAGGCGAGCCTATTGCCATTAACCGGGCACTTATAAACCTGCGATAAATACACATATAACTTCGAAAAGCGTCGAAATCGAAATAGTTCTTGTCAATCTCCACTCCAAAATGTTACCATAAGGGATAGAACGTAACACTGAACCAACGTCGTGCAATAAAAATAAATATGTAATGCAACGAGGCCGTAAAAGCCATTCCAGTGTCGGTGTCGCTAGCGTTATGATTATGAATGTGATTAAAAACGGTGGCCAGGTAGTGGCGCGTTGGTCAGTTTCTACAATAAATAACTGTTACACATTACCTCAAGGGCCCTGATGACTGTACCAGTGTTACTGACATACAGAACAAAGTCTATGAACTCGTCGTACTTAGTCCGCGTCGTCACGCTCCACTTTAAATTGTATGTTTACCTTTGTCAATGTCCGCCGCTGACCGCTCTGAACGTGTGTGTTGGTAAGGTTGTGGAATAAGAAACATCAATGTATTCTCAACTACCAAACATTGAATCCACTCATTATTAACTGTGATAAATACAAATATTTCTGATAATTGGCATTAATAAGTTATCACGTAAAGCCGGAGGAGGTGGTTATGCCGAATTCGAATATAACTACTTATAACCGTTTCGGACTTCGTGGTGCGTTGACCACCGGCCATACTATTGGTGGTATTGTGAGTCTATAACCAGTTCCACAGACCCACCGTGACACGGGATGTAGTAGTTTATGTGTCGTCGCCCAACCCCCACCGATACTTCTTCTTTCAGCTAACTAATTATCTTTACAGCTAGCTAGTCATATAGGTTATAGGTCATACTAGAAATATGACTTACTAGAAATATATCCTTGACGGGTATATTTGTTGAATTATTCAAAGGTATGTATGTATTATCTCAAATCAACTTATTTTCTTCAATTTCAGTCTTAATTTAGTTTTACTTCCAGAAAATTATCCAACATTTCCTTAGAACATACTCGTACCTACAATAACATACAATACGATTACAACTCCGGTTTGTTTCATATTCCACGTGGCGGCATGTTACCGAGACAGAGCCCTGCCACCTCATTCTTATACTTTGTAGCGATCCATTCAGATAATCGAGATCGTAGAAACTTTATTGAAACAGTCCGAAGTTACAATATTGTTCGACTTCAAAACTTTACTGGCTTTGAAACATTCTTCCGAAGCTATTCAAAATCGAAATATTGGTCATTTTATTTTGTGTACGTTGTTAAAGAATACCTAGTGGATTTTACTGAAATAAATGCATTATTGTACTTGTGTACTTGGCATCTCTTGGGTGGTGTCATCATTGTTGGGCGTTTGATAATGTTTGACTTTCAACGATACTATTTGACCACCCCAAGAGAAACATATATTATGAGATGAATATGAGTGAATAATTTAAAATACATCAAAATACTATATTCAACAGGCCGGACCATTCTTCCCTTTGTGGAGAGCCCCCTTTAACATTTCTCATTACCCCATTAACAGTACACAATATAGTAAGGTAGATAGTTATTATCGCGCCATGTCAGTTTATTTGAGCTGGATAGCCTGCCACCTGCTTGTTGCGACCGCGCACACACCAGTCGCCGAGGAAGGTACACGCTTTACACGCTCACTCGCACACCTATACACTTCCATAAACAACGAACACTATCGCCCTAACGCCACCGCTCGCTCAGCCGCACGAAATTACAAAGTTCATGATACGAGCAATACAATTGTAACAAATGTCATCATTTTGTTTGAAGAGAATGTGCCAAACTTTATTAATATTACGAACAAGAATCCATTGGCCGGAACAAGGTTTTACTTATAATATGACGGAGTTATCAAATCTTTTAAAACAACTCAAAGAGAAGACTGAATGACTTTTATTTTCAAGATTCAAATAAAAGTTATGCAATGACGGACAGAGCAAAATGGCGGGCTGTTTTCTCTGTCTACCCCGGAGGGAAATAGGCGTCAACTAATGTTACTATGTATATGAAAGTATCTATATATATAAATTATTACACATTTTGACATAAAAATTTGAACGTATCATAATAAAGGTGATTTATTTCAATTTCAATTTCAACCTAAAATGATAAGGGAGTACAAATGGATATCTGCGCCTATCGAAGGGTGGTTATAGAACCTTACTGTACCGCCCGGCCAGGAGCGACGCTAATGAGCTCTCCGCGGGGAACGGATCGCTCGGCTATTATGTTACACAGATACTACGAGTAGCTGCCTACTGTATTGTTTGTGGTTAATTAGCGTGCGGCGTGCGGCGGCACAGAACCGCGTTCACGTACCTTGTGGTGTATGTACTAAAGTTTGACACCCATTATAGGTATAACTCGTATAGGCACTAGATCCTGATTCGTAAAGTTAGCAGTAATGTCTTATTAGGGCATGTTTCCCTGGTGCTAAAAAGTACGCATTTAGATAAAGGCACACGACTGCATGAAGCAGGACCGGGACAATACTGCTGTTTGGGTAATATAAATGAACAAATGTTTCGTTGTAACTTCGTGGCTGCACCTGTAATGTTACTAAATTTTATTGTAATGGTCGGCCGTGTGTTAATGTCACGTGAAAATGTATGTAAATAGCATTTAGTTCACCTCGCATGCGTTGATCCGATTATTCGACAGCATGTTTGGGTTTAAAGAGTACGTGTATCGTGAAGTAAGTGGATGTAATATAATATTGAAAACACCTCCGACACAAAAAGTAATATATAAATAAATACTAATTAGTACGTAGCAATAAAAGTAAATCACTCGATTCACAAAGTAGTGATCACATAATGTTTTCTTCATTTTAGGGATACTAGTGACGAATACATCTAAATCAACATCCCGATGTGCCACATTGTACGTGAATTGTATAATTATGACGTTTGTCTACCGATGAGTTTTGCCGTAGTAAGGTGAAGTACGTTTGGCTAACGTAAACGTTTTCTTTACCAGCTCCAGATGTGTGCAGTCGACATGGCACGAGAAGACATGAGTAACCATATCTAAAGGACTATCTCGAAGTGTGTAGATGTAAATAGTAGGCTGGTTAATCATAATCATAACATTAATAATCAACATTTATTTTGCGTATACAGGTACAAATTATGGTATCACATTAGTTTAAAGTTTGCTCATTCCGCATTCCACCAAGAGGCATACAAAAATATAAAGTTTAATTTTTCAAAGTATAATCCTCGTATATAATAAATTTCATTTTCCGTATTTTTTGTGTTAAATAATAATTCGTGTTAAATTCTCTTGTACGCCTACTCTAATATTGACGGTCCTCTGCCGACGACCACCATTCGCTTCGAAAATTAACTCCACCCAATTCCTGATTGGTTATAGCATAGTTATGATCTCGTCTCATAACCCGATACCGATCGTCGAACAGTTTCGAAGAATTCCGAGATAACCCTTCGAGTAGAATGCCAAATAAGATCGTAGTCACTAATTAATACAAACTATTGTGGTATTGGTTTTCGTTGGTAGATGACGAACATTCCGATAAAATAATAATTAAGAAGCGCTCTCACGATAATGAGATGGGAAAATATATTGCATCATAAATAATATGCCTAATAAGTTTAGCCTTTTAAAGGATAAGTAAGTACGCAAATTCGTGAGCAGACGTATTGAGTATACTAAAACATAAAGTTATTGGGATAAAACTAGGCGAGCCTGGCGGACTAGAGCGCAAGTGATTCTGTTATTAGACAAATATTATTTTTGATAGCAGACAAGCACACGGCCCACCCAATGGAATGGTTATCTATAGAGGTTTGTAACGTCACGGGCGTCACGCTCGTCATGCCGACCATGTAGAGGGGAGGAGAAGAGAGAGCCAGAGTTAAGGGTTAAGATACTTCCTGTGCCGTCATTGCGGAAGACGAAGTAGTGTTTCATAACATCACATAGTAATATCAACCTAAGCTATCGATCTTCGCACTGACAACACATAATCTCTCCAGTGAGCTCTGCCTACCCTACACACTGCCGGAAACACAACATAAGGTTATTATTATCCACCAGTATTTTCTATGGCGGAGGCACTTGCCCAGTCGTACTTCTCAGGACCGGCGATACCGTCATGTCCTGCTGTCCGACCTCCATCAAATATAGTGCTAAATTTATCCATTTCACGTTTTGCTGTGGGCGATTCATGGTTTTGTGTCGTGGAAAGACTAGAGACTGGAGAGGTTAGACGCTGATTCTTCACAAACTTAATGATCTTGTCTAGTGTCTCTTCAGTTGGGCTTATGGTTTTTAAAGTTCCAAAGCTCTGAATCTACTGAATGTAAATTTATAATACGAGCAGGTATATCTCTAGGCGCCAGTAAGCGCAGTGTCAACAACGCGACGAGATTGGGGCGGATTACTCCATTGCGTGCTCTCACGGGGCTATAGATGTCGCTATACAAGCTGTAGGTATTGATCGAAGTGAGATGAGGTAGATTGGTCCATTAGATACTGTTTCGTAAGTAGGTTTACTCGGCGGGGGTCCAGTTTCCAGTTTCGAACACCGACGCGCGACAGAATTCCACGAATCTTAATTTGCTATCTTGTGATTTACTTCGCAGGTACATCAAAGCAAAATGTTCAATGAAAAAAGACAACATTTTTAAAGTAAAGCCTACAATGAGTGCTTTTTGTGTGACCCTTCAATAGGCCCTTCAATAGACCGTCCAGTTAAATTAGGTGCCTGTCTATAGCTGCTTCCATATAATAATTATATTACGCATAATATTATGTGAGATCTCTGTATTATACGTATTCAGTTTACTATCTATTAAAATTATCTGTTCCACGTATTCTATAATACATAGTGATGTACCCAGGTAAATATAATATATTTTTAATGAAGATGATGGATACAGTCACGGGAGGACTGGCCCAGTGGACAAGTCCGTGAGGTAAAAAGTTCTTCATCCACTTGCACATTTTTAAATATGTGCTTCAAATATGTGATGGCATCGTTTTTCTATTCCACCAGTAAATCAAATTATACTAATTTAATGATAACTATATGTACATATACCTATATCCTAACGTTTTAGGCGGCAATTTGTTTCATTGGTCTGCATTACGAATTATTTTGTAGACTTCTATAGTTTGTAACGCAAAGACATTTTCAGATGACCATTTAACTTTGACCTATAAAATTTCGGAAGGACGATATGTGGCTATGTAGCGGTCAAAAGTCTAAAGTTCATATTGAACCATATTGGCATGTTGTAAATAATAAAGCATTAAATGGACGCTTGTCTATCGATCTCGTTCATCACCCTCGTCCTAAATACATTGACGTCTTTATTGTGCTGAAAATATTTAACGTTGGAAAATAATTTGGCTCAATAATAACCCAGACCGAAGTCAACGTTTGCCGGCACCCCGGCAGAGCGTCGAGCGTCAGAAACAACAATATTACGGATAATTACTTTGCCTTTGTCGAGTATTGACGCGCGGTCTTTTAGCTAATATCCTTCGTTTAGTTACAATTCACAGTTGTGTTACTTGTAGTCCTCTGTTGTTTGCCGGCGCAGCGCGAGGCGTGCGGCGCTCAGCACTCGGCGTCTTGCGACGATTGCAGCTTGATTAGAAGCTAATAGGGATTATGAATTTACTTAATGTTAATTGAATTTATGGGCTAGAATAAATGTTTTTCCTTTCTTTCTCTCTATATAAACGAAATTAACGAAAGCTGCAAGAAACTACTTGAGTTTGCCGCTGAAATAGCGTTCATTTAGTAGTATTATGTACAAGCAGGGACATTCTTAAATGTTGATTTCTCTTCGCAGAAACATTATAACTACTGCCAATGTTCCGCTTTCATTTAATTAAATTCCCTTTTACCCATTTCCTCCAACGAGGCGTACAAATAAGATCGGTATGTCAAATGGGGCCTTGTGTAGGATAGCTAGGAATTCTTTAAACACTTTTAGAACAGGAACAATCCTTTCATGTCACAGGTAGCACACATCTGAGTTGACCGCCGTATTTTGATTGTGACTGCCTCTGTAGGACGTAGTATCAAACTGCAAACTTTTTTTGAAGAGGTATGAAAGTGTTATCAAGTTATTTCATAGAAAATTGACATTCACGTCATGGAGTTTCGCATTCGAAATTACCTACACGTAACGAAATTATCTTTTTTATGTTTAATTATGTAGTTAGATAGTCTTATGTCTTGTAAATGTTATTTACTTTAAAGAAAAATGTCATTTGAAATTGTATATTTATTTTTAATGTTGAATCGAAAACGTGATCGTATTTAAGAAGAAGTTGGAAGGTAACAAACTAACAACAAATACCTCGCACTTGGCATGAACGCAGTGGCTAAACGAAAAGTGGCAATATTGAAGTTACCCGTTAGTATGTCAATAGCAACTGTTATAAAAAATAAATCAGCAAAACTACAGGTGAGGGCGCGCCTGAGCAGACCTACCGGAGCCTCAGACCGGAGCTTACCAATAATGTTCACAAATTGCCTTGTAGCTAACATTTTATTACAATTCTTACTTTGAACTCGACGTACACCTGTATAGTCCTCGAAAGAGTGGGAGGACCTTTTATCGCAAAAGGACAGATTCTCATATGTACAGATTCTCAAAAAGACAAAAATGGTACAGTTGTAAAGAGAGGGTAAACACGTGACTAGGCTTATATTATCATTAGTTTGCCATTTGATAGCGTGACACCTTGTGTGCGGCAAATGCGCCGTATTCCAGAGTATTGGCATTCTCTAGATGAACGTAGCAGGCGTTACAAAGGTACGAAGTGCAAGTTATGAGCTAGGGCTTTGACAAACTAGAGGCTCGGCTTGCTTCAGTTCAAGTTGAGTGAATGTCATTCAGGTAACTTGATTTTTTAAATCATTGTTCGGGATCTTCCCTAATGGTTAAGAGAACAATTACTAGATCAATATAATTGACTACTGTTATTAAATGTAGTTAATATTTATATTTTTTCATAACATTTAGCAGAATTTGTATCAAGAAGTGAATATTACATTAAAGAGTAACTTTGCTAATAAAACAACGTAAAACAAGTACGATTTAATATTTCTTCTGTTCTGTAAAAAGTTTCATAAACGGGCAACAAATGTGGCCGTGCTTGAATTAGCCAAAGTTTGTGTACCTACTTGTAACTTCAGCGAGTCGGGGGCGGACCGAACGCACGCGTCTGTAGAGATGAGATTATAATGAAATGTATTAGCATTACCAATCACAAGCGTATAATTATAGCTCGTAGTGTTTGCACTTGTCAATTCGGCATAGTCACATGACACTCTGTTTTACAAAATACGCAGCTATTAGTTTACCTAAGTAGATCAGTACTATTGTCTTTGCTGACGTTTACTTTACTACAATATTGGTGTATAGATAATACATTTTCGTTGGAGATTCACATTTAGGGTCCACTTCATAGATTATATTTTGATTGGAAATCGTATAAAAGTAAGGGCAGTAGCTTGGCACAACCTCCTCTATAGTCGTGAAAAGTGCGCAAAGGAAAATATTGTTGGTTCCTGCAAGAAGCGATTCCTTCAATTTTTACAAAATATTTAAAGGTCATAACATCCTAACTATTATAAATCAATGAGGTTAAACGCTGGCGGCAAATTTTCGAGCGACCGCATTGAGTCAGGGGTGCGTGTGCACTAGTTGAACCGTGACCGTGAAGTTGATTGACTTCTTACACTACTATGCTGCTATATTCACACCTTATTCTCGCAAAAGTTAAAGCCTGCTTGCAGGAAACGCAGGCAGGTGTGCGCGAGGCGAGTTCTAAACAATCGATTGTGATAATTGTGTTGTCAGTGATCTTGAAGAATGGAGGCATTTCAAAAGGCTGGCGTAATTGGAACAATTCTAGCGACTCATCGGCGGCAGAGACGCATGAGCCCAATTACCACACGTTTGTGATGAGCGCTCCCGGCGCCTCTCCCTCCTTCCTCCCTTATTGGACTTTATAATTTGCCGCTGAAACACAAATAAGCGGCCGCTCAATATTTTGTTTTAGCGACACAACATCGATCGGGCCTCATGCATTGTTCGTCACTTTCTAGTTTTGAATCCAACATCTATTTTATTAACGGAACCTATATACAGTATGGTGAATACTGAATAATATATAATTAGCAGTAACTACCAGTAAAGTAGCTGGTATGTTCCACAACCAGCAGTCAGTGTAACGCGTATGTTTCATGAGAGAATGTTGGGTCCATGGCTGCTGGCGAGTTATTTTAAAGGGACGGAGGAACTTAATATATGCAGATGTGTCTATAGAGTTGATCGATGGAACATTGACTACACAATTTTCGTTTACCTCAGCTCATATGGATTAGCAATATTAAATCTTCGACACTATTATGGCAGACCCGCTGATAACTCATTGGGTAGCTAAGCTAAGTGCACGTTCTGAGTATGCTTTGACCTATTATGTTTTGAGGTAACAAAAGACGGTAATGTTTCAGTGAATAATGCCTTGCCGGTGGTTATCTCGGCGGCAGGAATTCGTGTACACCGCACAGATTAGTGCTATCTTGGCACTTAACAACAGTATATTGTACAATTTCTTCACAAAGATGAACAAGTATATAATAGGTACTTGAAAAGAGGTATTATATACTTACTAAAAGTTACAAAAATATATCTATGAAGAGATATAAAAGAAGTTTTCGATATTGAATTATATCATTATTATTATCGGTATCCGATTGAATTATTGTGGAAACTAAAAATTGCTTACAAATGACGGTATCTTGATTTTATAGACTGTTATAGGCAGAGGCCGATTAAACATTGAGAACTGATAAAATGTAATACATTTTCCTACAAAATTACAAGGACGTATCTAGAGAAATAAAGGAACTTATCGATACTAACTGTATTATTTACTATCGGTATCCGGATATACATAAAATGGTAGTATCGTAGTGATTATTGTAGATTTTTCTACTAAAGTATTTATACAGGGTGGAATTTTGTAATGCCACCTGAAGGGAAAGTACTCTTAATACTGCAGATACAAAATTTTACTCAAAGGAAACATTCCTTTATTTTTGAAAAGAAACAAAACTGCATTCAACGATTTTTAAAAATTCGCTTGCCGCACCCGGTAATCGAACCGACTAAAATCTGTAAAAGTTGCACCCTGTACTTTTATTGCATAGATCGTTAGGGTCAATAATTATAAGGACGAAATCTCTCTAACAAACTTTATAAATTAAATGAAAGGAAAACAATGAAATCTTAAATTAATAGTTTCATGGGTCAAGTTAAAGCACTTTTATTCAAAGATCCATCTATTTAATTATGTTATTAATAAATAATTATTATCACTGACGTATTTTATCCATTAAAATGACAAATTACTATTGGTGGCATTGAGAGAGATATCGAGACCGACAGGCACCAACTCGGTTTGTACTGAAAATAATAGTAGAAAAATTTCAAGAATACGGGTAGTTCCAAGAAGCGACGGCAATTTCTTCAGCAATACTACTTTGATTTTGATCTAAATGTTTGTATCGAGTAATTAATCAGTTAGTTTACCATTTTTTTTGTAAATAATTTAGGATTTCATTGTTTTCCTTTCATTTTATTTATAAAGTTTGTTAGAGAGATTTCATCCTTATAATTGACCCTAACGATCTATGCAATAAAAGTACAGGGTGCAACTTTTACAGATTTTAGTCGGTTCGATTACCGGGTGCGGCAAGCGAATTTTTAAAAATCGTTAAATGCAGTTTATATCACACTTTGAAACCTTTTCTGCTTGCGGACCCTCTGTGCGTGTCCTACCTCACCGGAGACAACAATGTAGCGAGAGTGTCGTATAGGAACCGATTAAAACTTCACGGTGTTTCATCACATTGATCTACATGACCATGGTATCTAGTGCTCCTATCTGTGGTAGAAGAAACCTACCGGACATGGTCACCAACATAAGCTGAAATGCGACCATACTCTATTGCGACCAAATCGATGGCTAAACAAGTCAGCGCTAAACACGACACCGCAGCGCAGTCGGCATGGTGCCTTTTAGCAGTAGAATCAAATTATTTGTTTATTATTTTAACCTAATAACACCCAAAGTAATACAAGAGCGGGCCACGGCGAGAGGGGTGGTTGTCGATGCCTCTGCCTCCCCGGAGAGAGAAAGGCGCCAGTGTATGTAGGTAGATATACAAAAGGTTAAAAGTATGAATACCATCACTCCGGATGTGATGAAAGAGTTTAATTAAATGTTGAAAAAGTAAATAAAGCCGGCGGATTAGGGCTGGCGCGTTGTAAAAAATTATATTTGCCTTTCATTAATTATTTTCGGAACAACCGTGACCAACCCTCGGCTTAGATTACGGAATTCGAGCAATTCTTTTTTATTACTTCGCCGCTAAGAGATTGGTAGAGCGTATTTTTGTAGCCGGTGAATCGTTTTATATCTACGATAACTTTCATATGAATCACATTTGTATCATACCCCGCTACGTTATAAAAATATAACATGTGAACTTGTTACCAGAGTTCCATTTTATTTTTGTTATATTCACTTTAAGATACGAAGCCTTGAAAAATATATAAGTATTTATGTAAGAGTTAATTGTCATAAGACGATAAACAACATACAAGAAGTAGATATGTTCAGTATACACAAAATATGGACTTCCGGAACCTCGTAATCAAATAATCTATGAACAGTCGGCACGCAAACGACGACGTTCCGAACTGGTACAAGAAAGATGACGGCGCATTTACTTGTGCCTCGGAGGGCACATAGCGTTTAATCTACAGCGAGCGACGTCTACGGAAGAAAAACGAGGTACCATTTAGCATTAAGCCTAGTGCTGCCGTCAGCTTTCCTTCTCACCGCGGCACCCCAAGTAAAACCTTTACGTCATCGCAAAAGTTGCGTTTTATAACGAAACGTAATGTCATACCTGCGCCCCGCGGATCTGCTCGTGGTTCACTGCTCCTTTTTGTTTTGAATGTAACTTGCCTTATACTGTTAATCCAGTTCCGTAACTACATTCGCTTCCATTGAGGGCGAACGAATAATAAGGTACCTAAGGCACTCCTCAACAAATCAATATTCTGAGCTACAGTACCCATGTCACGTCATTTACTTGATATATTAGATTATGTTCTACACTGTATTTTTACACCGTACTCCTTTATGATAAAATTAATTATCTTATTTTATCTTACCTGTTCTTACTTACAAACTTCGCGTTGCTAAATATCATTTTTGGGATTAATAAAGGAATAAACATTTTTTCAGTTAATTGGCTTGAATTTGAAGCCAAATACTTTCAAATTCGAGCCAATTAACAGACATGATGATGCGTACGAGATGTGGCTCATGACGGAGTTCAAAGGGACGGTTGTATATATTATGAGCAACAGTATAATGCGGCAGATATTGATTCAAATTTTTAGAATAATTGTATGGAAACAATGTTGAATGTGATAAAGTGAGTTCTTTATCTTTTAAACGGTTTTAGTGTATTATCTCCGCAGTATGTTCGCTAATCGCGAGGACGTGTGATCTTTAAATAAATCTGTTACAAAACCTTATTTTTTCATAATGACTATGAGCTGCTACATTCTCACGTCCCGTACATTGGTTGGAAGGCAACCACTCTTGGGTCGGTGCCAAGTTCCAACAGTATCGGTTACCGCTTAGCTAAAATTCAATCCGCCGTTATTTAATTATTTATTTACTCTTAGGGTGTAATTAAAGGATTAACAATTTTCAGGTGCCTATAACTTATTTCCAATCTCAAGTAGAGTGCCTATAATGTAATAGCTAAAGTGTGGTGAAAACCAGGTCACCAGGGGATCTCTCCTTGGACAAAAACCTACCAAGTAGTGGTACCTATTAAAATAACAAGTCACTTATGTTTAACGCATAAGGGGCGGCTCACCGCTTGGTACTTGTCAGAATATTCTGCACCGTATGCGGGTGACATTTACTGGTGCACTATTTCCAGCGTGGACGCCGTTGACCGGAGGGTGATCAGCCCATACTGATGAAATAGCCCATACAGAAGGGTATGGGCTATTTCACAAATTTCCCATGTAACTACTCTCCAAGGCACGACAAGATCCATGTAAATAGTCATATTCATGCTTACAAATATTTGTACCGAGCGGGGATCGAACTCGCGCCTTCTGCTTAGCAGTCGCGTTCACTACACACAGAGGCTGTCACATCTAAGTTCTGCACGAGTTGTCCTGTGTACGAAATTATGGAAAAGAACATGAGAGGGGCTGGTGTACAGTTATCATGACCTGCTAACACCCGTGTTCACGCTCAGGTGAGGTTAGCTCTGTTGTGTTCCACGTACAAATGGGGAATGGGCGCGTTGTAGGAGGACAGCACCACCACCCTCTTATGATTAACTTAAATTAAAATTCATTGAAATTATTATGGTAACTATTCAAAGCATTACCCTGTCAAGAACTTGTCACGAGTTGTCTGAGAATTGTATTAGATTATTATGCTTTATTCTTTTTCCTGGTTTCTCACGTCCTTTCCCAAGTGGTTAGAGCCCACAGTAATCCTTGAGATGAGCCAAAGCTAGTTTTCTGTTTAGTACTTAGTATGATTAATAACTAGTCATTGACCAGCATAGATACATTTCTAGAATGATCCGCGAGGCTATTAAAATTAAAAAGAAAAAAATTCAAGAGAATATACGTGGGGATTAGCGCACGGAAAAGAAAATCTAAGACCCAGTTATTTACCTAAGAAAGTGCAAAATATATCAATTAACAACACAGTGAGCTCATTCTGCGTAAGTAATAGCATCTACAATGCATCATAGATCGGGTACTTCGAGATAACCTGCACTTTAAACGTATGCAAATTAAATACCTAATTACAAATAATATATCGCGATAGATCCCAAAAAAAAGTGGTGTCATTTCAACTTCCTCCTTTTACAAACTGAGAACATTTGAGTGATTTAGGAAACAAACCCTATTGCACGTTATGCTTGCAATATTTACAATTATTTTTATTTTTAATAAAGTGGCTACCGCGGCCGCGACCGCCATGGCGCGTACCTCCGCCCCGTGGGCGCGCCTCGCAACGTGAGTTCAGGAATATCTATTTACTTATTTAACTTCGGCTCGCTATCTTGTTCCGGATCGTACGAAGCAATAATATATTCAAACAACAGCAATAAATTAGAGACTTTGTGTGGTCCCAAGTTTGTTACGAGTGCTCTCGAGGTGGAAATAGACTCACCACGTTAGAGAGTGTTCGCCTGTGCGCGACGCAATCAATACGAGTACTACGGGAGGCTGCGAGCGGTGCGGGCGCACTACTGTACCACACGTTCAGAGAGAGAGAAAACCAGCCAAGTCAGCCCTTAGATTACATATTTGGATTTTGCATAGAACTTGGCACTCAATCTCTGATCTCCATTCTTTTTGCGGCGAAGCCCACGGCAGAGAATAATTTTTGTATTGAACTTGGCTCTCCTTTTTTACATTTATGTTTTGGTGGGATAAATATGTACAAGAAGAAGCTCTCTATCAGTAGGTATACTCCATAGAGGACAGAATATATATGATTAGTGTTCTTTGCCGTAGAGCAATAGTATGGCAAATAGAGCGAGGATCGAAAGTGGAAGTGGACAGATCCTCGAAGAAATCATTAGAACATCGAACATATTATTATTATGGTGTAATGAAACTTTCCGGTAGCTGTACTTGAATATTATTTGTTCAGTCAATTTGCAGTCAGCATCCATAATGTCGGAAACGTTCATCATAGCGCTCAAAGAAAGAAAAATACCTATTTGATTAAAGACACGCGCAATGTTTGTTCATGTACATAGGTACTAAGAGGAGCATAACTCCAACGAACTCATTGCCTACAGACGCCCAGACACGCCACTTGAACTGTATTTGTTTGAACACTTGAATTGTTTGTTAATTTTTTACTTTCTGTATTAATACAGCTACAGCACAACGTCGACGATGGTTCAACTAGTAAGCAGCCGTAATGCAAATCGTCAACCAACAGTTTAGTGCGGCGGATATGCAAATGTGCGACAGTATCACGCCTGCACTGTGCATCAACTCGCC
Source organism: Pelosia muscerda (assembly GCA_963691645.1). Lineage (NCBI taxonomy): Eukaryota > Metazoa > Arthropoda > Insecta > Lepidoptera > Erebidae > Pelosia > Pelosia muscerda. The sequence goes on along the minus strand of OY829115.1, from coordinate 16,585,647 downwards.
AGTGCCGATTGTCGGGCGAATCAAATCAGTTCGGTGGATATTTTAGTGCAAAAACTTGAGATAATACCTATTGTTTTTGTCCGAATTGTAAGTCAGCAGTGATATGAACAAATAGTTGAGATACGATTATAAGTTGGCGTCGTCCATCACTCCAGCATGTTTGTCGCGTCGTGTCTGTCACATAATTAGCGCAGAACGCGCGTTATAAATCAGGGCCACCCGGGCCATTATCTCTGAGCCTCATCTTATTATAGCAAATCTGTACTGAACGTACAAGTTTATTTTTATATTATTTGAAACGAGCGTCGGTTTAGTACATTACGGTAATGGAAGTCTCAATTTACTTTATCTCAGTAACAGAATCGGATACAGAAAGGTTCGACACACGATATTTGTCGATGTTTCGGAGCGTAACTTCCTACTGTAAATGCGATACAACCAAACCATGTTATGAATAATTGAGAATCAAATTGCAAAGCAGTCGCTAGAACGCGTAGCAGCAGTATTCTTAAAAAATATAATTGAAAAAAAATATTATACACCTTTATAAACACCTTTTTTATCTGAAGATATATGCACAGCACAGGTGAATAACCTACATTTTATAAGAATATACACAGGAAATTGACATGATCTGAGCAGTGTGACTAGACATAAATATACCTTGATGTTATATTTAAAGTTAAATCGGAAAAGTCACCATTCGGAACGGGATTCATGTTCCACATATTTTCCTTGTCATTGCTAATTGGATAGATTAATGAACTTACTTTATAGTGTTCAAAATCACGTTTCCTATAATAGTCGTGGTGCATTAGTTAGGTGCTTTAACTACAGTAGGTACTTGCGCCGTGCTGTCGGGCGCGCAGTGACAACGATTTGTTTCTTTGTAATCATCTGTCCCAGGACAACACCCACGCTCATATTTTAAGAGACGCTTCTTATTTTACTCAAGTTGAAACAAATTACCTTTTATGGGATCTCTGAGGGGCTTTTAATCTTCGTCGTGAAACAAAACTAGAAGTCGACGTCCCGCGCGTGAACGTTCTATTAATGTTCCGCCAGACCTGAGCGACACACTGCATAATTACATAAAAAATACATAGTTTAATGGTTCCTCACCGACGAGCTGGCACACCTACCGGTGGACGGATGAGGACCTGGTGCCGGCTGGGCTCCCGTCATGGATGTTGACGTTTTTAGATCTAAATTTACACGTACTAGGTATGATTTCTAATAAGTCATTATTAAACAGAAATTTAAGAAAAAGGAGGGGACGTAGTATGCCTTCCCGTAGAGCGAAACTTATGCTCGGGCACTCTCCGTAAGTAGCGGCGCTGCCGTGAAACAAATTACTACACCACGACGGCAACTCAAAAATGTCGTCGATTCGACAGAAGAAGCCATTTTAAGAAAAGAATAAGAAAAGGACAGATGAAGAACAGAAATTAATACGCAGTAAGTACCATAATGTACATAATAATATGTGGTAGCTGCAAAGGTTAGTAATACCGCCGGCAGCGCTGAGGACGACGTCAAATATTTACCTCGGGCAGGTATTCAGGACACTCGAGGTGCGCTCGTAGTCGTACTACCCTACAGCTATAAACACTGTCATAATTACACTTAGTAACGTTTTACGAGTACATGTACAACCATAATTAATTTCATTACTGGTTTATTATGAACTTGCCTCAATGAATTTTCGTCAAAATTAAGAATCTTACTAAACTTTCCAGTCTTTTTTTAAGCAATTGACTAAATATTTTTCGAAAAATGCATTTTTGTGTGCAAAAGAATCTTCGAAACTGATTTTAGAACACTCTTTGCAAACGGGTGGGGAATCATCATCAATGACTATGACTTTTATTTATTTATATTATTTGTAATTATTATTGAAGTCATAGAGTCTCTGAAATAAAATACGAGTAACTACAGTTGATTTAGGACACTAAGATTTCTGTCATGATGTACTTTTTCCATTTGCCCCCATACTAAAGCTGGAGACAATTAATGCTCTTAAACAAATACTAAATTATTGTTCAACGTAAAGCTGAATTTAAGTTAAAGTAAGACAAGTTATGGGGGGACAAGGCGAACTATCCGCACGTTTTTATATCGGGGGTTAAAACAGTCTTATTGACATCCCCAGTGGCGTGGCGGTTAGTGAATGCGACAGCTACGCAGGAGTCGTGGGTTCGATCCGTGCTTAGTGCAAAAATTTGTATGCTTGGATATGGCTATTTGCATTTGTCTGGACCTGGACATTATGACAGTCGTCACGGGTAATTGGAGCCCTAGAAGTCCATTAACTGGTATAACTGCAGTATTTCCATATCGCCTATACCTATAGGTTGTGGTGCTAGATGGCAGTCGCTTCACGGAACACATTGAAGTTACACGTATTTTACTGGAATACATTCGACCCCTGATTACGGACCCAGGGCTTAAATGTCATGCGGATGATATTTACGCCCTGCACGCGTCATACGGTGCGGAATATTCCATCAAGGACCAAGTGGTTCGATGAGTCTTTCCTTTGCTGCACCATTAAGTCTTGGAATGCCTTACCAGCTCACGTGTTTCTCTCCCTACAGTCTCGGGTCCTTTAAGTGGGTAGTGAAAAAGCATCTGATGAGACCCTCAATCTGAGCGCCATCATTGTAACATTGCAAGTGTTTATAATGGTGACCCTCTTTCCCGAGACTTTGCCTACAGCGTACCATCAGGCGAGGTGAAGTCAAATTGACGTATCTAGATTTGAAAAATCATTAGGATCAAATCTCTAAGATGTATGGAGGAGAAGTCATATTGCGCAAGAGCAGGGACATGATGATAATTTAATAGATACAGATCCGTGCGTAGGTATTTTCTTTTAATTTAATAAATACCTTGAAGAAATCCTTATAAAGCGAGCAAGAACGTATTTTAAAATAGAGTTTAGTGCCGTCTAGTGCAGCTATCGTGATATCGTAACGTTTCGACGGCACCGCATTACCAGTCCTCGCTCGAGGGCCGCCGAGAGCTTCCATCACTGAATACATTATAATATATTTCCTGGCATAACTCAATCGACGCGCTCGCTCCCACCAACTCTATTATTCCAACAGTACGGGCTATCCAATAGTGGCTCTAAATCATCATGTCTATAATTCAAGATTAATCTTAAGAAATTGTGGAAGTTGACCATGCAGTGGAACTAGTTAAGGCGAGGTTGCAGTGAGACAAGTAGGTATTTTACGTCGCCTCAGTACCTCAGTCCCCGCAGCCGAATCGAGTGTATAGACGCTACGAGCGGGCAGCGCGGGCGGCGCGCAGGCGCGCGCAATCCCATAGTAAGTATAACCCGGTACGCGAAAACTTGAGACTCGCGTTTGTTACAAAAACTAAGTATAGCCGTATCGTAATCGTTTAGTATCGTAATCGTATAGACAAGTGTATATGGTTTATATATGTGTATATAGACAATACCTAAGACCTGAACATATAGGTCATAGGCCACCGTGACCCGATTCGCATCAGTAGGGCCGTGTGCTTGTCTGCCACATAAGTGATATAAAAAAAATGTTGTTCTGGATAAAGGGAGGGTAGGATTGATTGTAAGAGTTCATCGGAATACTCACCATAGGCTTTGTGTGCCTTTTCCACTTATATGTGTATATACTGTGTAGCAACACTGTTTTAAATTATAAAAAAAACATACATGAAATTGCGTGCGGGAGATTGTAGTGCTATTTTAGAGTAGGTACTCGTCATAGAAACATGTCTGTGATGTCACCAAGCTAGGGTGTTACTACGCCACGGTACGTATATCGTAAAAGCAGTAAGTTAGATTCGGGCACATAATGTTATAGTTTTTCATTGTATAGGTAGAGAAAAAAAATCACTTAAATTTAACATACATATTTTTGTATTTTCATTTCATTGGACCATATGAACATACAGAAAAAATATAAGCGTCTTCAAAAAACAAAACCTATTGAAAAGTGAAACATAAATATACACATTCCCACTTCTTTGCGTCGCGCAGTCGGGTAAAAAAGACATTTATTATTTTGGACAGTTGGATTCTATTATTTTCTAATGATTTTTCTAAATCATTTTTTCACGCAATCAAAGAGCACTTGACTTCGACAACTTTGTCATTTCCAACAAGACCATCTGGAGTGGCTTCAATAAAAAGGTATTTGCGGTCAATAAAAAGTCCACACTGATCTATTTTTATGTTTTCATGTTGTTCCATTTGCTGTATGGCTTGTTTCTCGTTTTCGATGCCGTGAGCTACTGAAACCACTTGGTTTAGATTTTTTTATACAGGATTATTTTTTACTAATGGTGTTATATCTGTTTTTTTTCTTAGTTCGAGCCATTCATTTCAATCTCTTTGTAAAATCGTTGATCGTTCAATACGATTCCTGTCTGCTGTAAGTTTCATCAGGTTTATGAGATAATTTTCTTGTGCAAGTTTTATAACATTCAAATATGTCACAGATTTTAGTAAAAGTACTTATAGTTACGTGGCAATTTGCAAACTAGAATTAGAAACGTCTTCGGGGTCTCTAACATAAACTATGTATAATTATACTCAGCTGCGGTAGCCTAGTGACTAAGGCAATCTATTCTTCTTCTTCTTTTCCTTAGCCTTCTTCCCATTATCTGGGGTCGGCTCTCCTTGTCTGCCTTCTCCATCTCTCTCTATCCTTCGCTGTTTCAGCGTGCATGTCGGATTCCTCCAGGTCCCCCTGCACTGTCGTCAACCAAGTGGCGGGAGGCCTTCCACGGCGTCGCTTCGTCGTCGGTAGGTTTAGGGCTACTCGTACCATATGGTCCTACGTACGGCGGAGCACATGTCCATACCATCGTAGGCGCCGTTCTTTGACCTTGTCTGTAATCGGGGCAATTTTATAGCTTCCTCTGATGTGGGCATTGCGTACTTTGTCCAGCAGTGTGACACCCGCTGACCAGCGTAACATGCGCATTTCTGTAGTGTGAAGCTTTGACAGGTGTTTTTTGGTAGATGCCCAACATTCTGTACCGTAGAGTATGGCAGGTCTTATAGCCGTTTTGTACAGTTTGCCTTTAAGCTTAAGGGGCATCTTCTTGTCACACATTACGCCTGTGAGTTGTCTCCACTTCATCCATCCCGTTGCTGTTCTGTGGATTACATTTTGCCGTCGTTGCTGATTATTGATCCCAAATATTTGAAATGGTCAACTGTTGGTATAGGTGCTCCGTCTCCGTCAACGTCGAGAAAGGAGGCAATATGGCAATCTATTCAATAAAAAATAATAACTCAGACCAACTACTGACGTGAACACCCTTGTAATTTAGCTAAGAGTTATGGGCTAAGAAGATTAGAGCAGTGATCAATAAAAGCCTACCAAAAATTTTAGAGCCATAGATATAGACTAGTTATTGTATACCAAATTCAAATTTTTATATACCTACTGTACATTTTTTGTACAGTGGCACAAAAGAAAAAAAATTGACATAAATAAAAAATAAATTAAATTAAATTGACAGCACAATTGTGCGAGCGAGAAAAAATGATAAGGTCCGCCATTTTAGAATTCTTCCTTTAATGAACCGAGTTATACCCATTTTTTCAGCGAAACCGATTGTACGTAATGACGTGCGGGGGGGGGGGGGAAGCTCGCAGAAACAAACAGCACACGTCCTACCTTGAACACGCCTCGGCGGGTACTGACTCAACTGACTGACCGCTGCGAGCGCTCAAATGCAAAGATTTTGAGGATTTATAAGTTTTTGAAAAAAATAATAATTGCTTGATAAAATATAATTTTACCAGTCGCTAGATATTTTTATGCTCTTTATAATGATATTAATCTCGGCATTATTTGATGATGGCGTCTTAGTGTAAAACGTGTTTGAAATATCGATTTGGAGCGTTTTAGACCCATGTTTGACGCCAATTTCTATCGAGACAATTATCATGAATCGTGTTTCTGTTTTCACAGGACCCTAGAAGGTATAGTCTATTTTATGAATGTGCTTTTTATTTAGCGCTATTTGCTATATTACTTGTTATCCAGACGTTTAAAAAATATAAAATCTACTGCAACCTGGCCTTAAGTGTAACGATAAAGTTCCGGGCATATGCACGTAATAGGGGGGAGCCTATTGCCGCCTATCGGGCACTTTGTAACAAAATGCCGAAAATAAATTCCTAACCAAAAATGTATGAAACAAAGTCGCTTTCTCTGACCCTATATCCTTATGTATGCTTAAATCTTTAAAACTACGCAATGGATTTTGATGCGATCCGATGCGAGGTGATTAAAGAGGAAGGTTTATGTGTATAATATCATGCTACAACCAACTAGTGCGGAGCAGAAGGGAAAAAAGAATGCAAAAAACGAGGTGACGCAAAAAAGACTATTTCTTGACTTTCTATGTTTTTTTTTGCATATTTGCAATTCAAGATATAAGAGCTAAAAGGTGACTTTGATAGTTTGAAATAATGAATACAAAATATGCATGATATTATATTTCATCGCTGAAAGTATCGACGAAGCATGTATAATTTTAACTGTTCTGCAACTTTTGGCGCTAAACCTGCTTTCAAGTTCGATTTATTTTGTTAAATTAAAGAAAAGCGACTACAAGAGAGCCTCTGAGCGCAGCGAGTGCTTCGGCGGACGTCGGAGGGGTGATTAACTGCCGGCTTAGCTCGCGGGGAGCGCTCGGTATTCCTCTCGGAGCTAAAAAATAACTTAAATCCACGACCTAGATCGAAGTTCATGATCAGACTACCATTATGTACATACTGTTTTAAGTGCTTAGCAGAGAAAATGCTCCGTATTATTTTATATAATCATACAACTGCAATAACTGTACTATTCTACTCAAAGAAGAATCAAAGAATTAATTTCATGTATTCAGCAGTTAAGGCACGTAAGGAGCACATATATGAATGTCAAAGCTTTAGAATTATATTTGACAAAAATATTATAATTTATAGTAAATAAATCTTTTGAAAATGATTTTTTTTATTTATTTTTCATTTTATTTAACTAAACTCATTTTTAGCATTCAATTTAAAAATGTTATTAACTTACATCTCCAAACACCTAATAGATACTTCCCGTGACCTGTCTTATTCCTTGCACAAAAAATTCCTAGCCATTCCACGTGGACAAAAGGCCAGCCTTCCGTTTGACATCGATGGGGAGGAATTCTTTGATGTCTGCAGATGCAGATTTGTACGTTTATTACTTATGTACATTATGTAATAAAAAACTTGGACACATGCAGTTGAAATGAATGTCCAAACTGTAATGTAAAATAAATTGTGTCATCCTTTCCTAGAAACATTTCCTTATATTTTCCTGAATTTCCATTTCAAGTAAAAGTCACAAGGTTTGCATCTTCAACCCGCTCGCGTCGTGTCGAGATTTCACCCTTGAATTAGTGCACAAACACCGTGCCGAGTAACATTTTGATACGTTTAACGTACCTCACACAAAAATGAATATTCATTACATCAAGAGCAGTGGCAAGTTACATTTTTTTCCGTAGTAATTTACTTTTGGTGAGGAATGCGACGAACTTTCTAGTTTTTATTTAAGCAATGCCCTGCAAATTAACCTAGGCATTTTATAATTAAAACTCTATCAACATCAGTGACGTAAATTCTGTAGGTTTACGAGATCTATCTATACTGGTGCATTTGATTGGACAGTAAATAGAAACACGTTACCGTTTTATACCACTGAATGTGCAGCCAAAATAAAGTTCAGAAGACGAATCAAAGAAGTATGACTACTCTAGCCACGTTCTCAAGGGGCGCTGGTGACCCTTCCCACCGTCAGACACACAACACTAACCAAGTAGTATTATTTATTTGTTATTTTGCACAGCATTCCACTTTTATAGTCTGTAGACATCAATGAGGCGCATAAGTCCCTGGCGTCTCGCCAAATGGTACTTATTATTAAACTAGCTATTACAGGCGGCTTCCTGCTCGTTTTATCATTATATTTCTTGGTTTTTGTCATCGTATTGATATAAAAATTACATAGACGAGGCGGTACTTCAAAATAGATCCAAAAATGGTCAATAAACAGTATAACATTTTAATAAAAAACGTAAATTGGCGTAATCACCAAGGCGTTAAATGCACCTAATAAGATATTTATGTATTCCACCATAGTAAATATCGATACTATGATCCTCATTTTAAAGTTATCCTAACTACACAAGTACCTAGTAATAGTTCTGACGACAAATGTCGCACTATAAGCGTTACCACCTGCTAGGTACGACACTGCAGTTAGTATTGAGATGATGTTATCAGATCTATGGAAGGCCATTCTGTGTAAACACATTTCGGCTCTCTGCGCTGACGAGGGGCGTATCCGTAACACCATTGACTAGGGCTACTTTTGTAACGATACTTCCACGAATGAATAAAACTAAAATCACAGACTAAGCACACAAAAACAACGCAAAGTGGGTGCACAAAATGTTCCTAACAAAGCACTTGGGCGCGTGTTTCGGGACAGTGATATATGGAGGTAACAAAGGGCTACTCGGGGGCTTAGATAGTTTTTCACTGAAGCGACGATAAGATCCAGCGGCCGGTAACTCATCCGCTCCTCGGGCCGGCCCCAGTCGCGGTATTACTATTTGTTATGGGTGTAATATTCAAAAGTTAAGTATAGCGCAACAGATCCACAAGCAGTCCTCGAAAATAGCATGGACAATGGTCAGGCGCCTGTCAGAACTCCCTGGTGACAAACGACTGTCCTCTGTTACACAAAACTAGTACCGAAGGTGCGCGAGCGTTCAAGCACGCGTAATGAACCATTTGTCAATGTCAGCGTACAGTACGTTTTTAGTGTCAAAGTCAAATTACATTATTATTTGAGTTGAGAACTTCTTTCTGAAGTTACCATCTCTATACTTTGTAAAATGTAGCTTGGGTCCTATGACAGCTGTCAATGAAATCCCGCACATGAAGTCTTGAATTTTCTAGTAATGAATGTAGTAGCTGTCAATGTCATACTTTATGGGCATACCGAGCTAATTAGTGATGGGCGATGAATCATCGTGACCACATACTATAAACTATCCATATTTTGAATAAAGCTAAATTTAAAATTGAAATTAATGTAAGAAAAAATAATCAGAATTTAATTTTATTGCTTAGGTATTTTAATATCATAATAATATTTATATTTCAACATACTTGATTCTAAATAATATTGAGTAAATAAAATCCTACATTCAATCCATGAACACCCTGAACCTGTTTTTGGATTTTGTAAGAAGACACGCCGCGTTTGGCTCTTGGGCCATGATATAGGCATAAGATACACGAGACAACATCTTGTATGATTTGAACTTTCACTGATCCACTCCACTCATTCTCATCAGTACGAGTGCCGACGCCTTGTATGCTATGTATATTCCGTTCTCATTACAATTAAATACATGCATACAATTAAATCAAACCTAATTATATGTAACATGCATCAATAACAGCTGGTAGTATCGATATTTTCATCGAATTTCGGACATCCCTATGAACCTCATTTGACATCTGTCATAGGACCCAAGCTATATTTTACAAAGTATAACGTGTCGCATAGAGTAAACATGGAGTCTGTGACTCAAATATACCACGTTTTTTATTCTTTTTTTATGCAAAGGACTACGGATATCAAATTATTTTCTCAACGTTTAAGTTGCACCAGCAGCGATTCATTAGTTTACATTGTTAATAAATCCTACCTGACCGACCTCGAGGTGTTACTCTAGCCAAGAAGTTTGAGAGTTAGGTACGTAGCGGATTCATAGTCACATAATATTGCTTAGCAACACAAATTTGAAATGAAGTGTACCTAAGTTATTAACCTATATACTCGCAGTACCTTGTGATATTTATGTGAGAGAACAAATAAAATTATTTATTTATTTATAAGTGTCAGAAGAATTTAATCTATGCCCCACGTGGTTCAACAAGAGGTACGAGTAGGTAGGTACCTACATTGAAAACGAAATAAAACGTTGAAAGGAAAAGGGTCGGGTGGCGCTGAAATGATATATATACATAATAGTCAATCAAAGCTCTGGCCTTTCTAATTAACTTTTTTTTACAAACGTAAAACACCATATTGTGCTCTCTGGTGACCTATATAACTATTAAAATATAATTACACCCCTACAAACAAGGGTACTAGCAAAATTGAATACGGACAAGTGCCGGCCGGCGCGGCGGTGGCAGGCGACAGGGCGACTGGCGGCGCGGCGATAGTGGCTTGTTTGTATTTCATTACCGTTTAAGAGCAGAGTGTGCGCCCGTGAGCCCTTGTTGCGCAGTAATAGTTTTATAAATACTGCGGTCATGTTCCGGGTAATTGTTACCTGTCCTGTGTGGCGGCAACTTTGCATGGTGCCGAGGCCGCGCTCGACGTTACATTCAAATGACCAATTAATAAGTTCCTAGGCGAGTTTCAGGTGTAGTTAGCAGTTACATATTGTTACGTTATCAAATAAGCCTGTGTAAGTAGAATATAATATTCGAATTACGTTGATACGCCTACAGTTTATTTTCCATTAGATCCTCACGGTTTTGTATTCTGTATAGGCTAACAAGACAAATGTGCTTATGACCAATATCGTGCCGTTTTTATAAAATAATGTAAATTCATAATTTTGTCTCGAAGAACTTTCACGTGTACTTATTTTACAAATTACAAGTCAACGTCGCCGCGAGAGTCACATTCCAAATTTCCCCAATTAGCTGATTTTCCTTCTACAGAGATATTCTACGCCGCAACGCACGCAATGCGAAACCGATTAAATGGCGAAAAGCTGTTATTTCCTGTTCCCAATTTGTGCGTATCATTATTTTCATAACTTTGACTTTTTCTGTTTAACATAAATGTAATTAGGTTGTCTTGTATAATAAGCAAAACATTCATAAAAAATAAAATGTTTTTTGGAACCTATCAGCAGAAGAACAATCATTGAATGTTTTTAGAAAACTGAATGACTTACACAACGAACAGCCACATATGTAGCACTTGTTAAATTTGTATGAGCATGCGGCAGCAGATTTCTTAAATGAAGAAACATTAAACAATCAGCTGTATGTGCACTATTACATGAATTTCAACAATGCATGTAACTCTCTAAACGCCACAACCACTTGGGTACAGTCACGGAAACACTTAATTATGTAAATGTAAAGTCAACCACGGATACTAATAATAAGTGTGTTGACTTCATATTGTACTTTGTGTACTGTGCTGTGAGATAATAGGAATATTTTGTTTTAATTCATCATTTACTTTTTCATTTCTATTTATTCGTTTGTAATGTAGTGAATTGTGTAACAAATATACTTATTACCTAACTAACAATGCAGCAAACCATTTATTTATAAACAGGCAATGAAATTTCATTCTCACAATAATATTACCAGTAATTATAATATGTGTGTGGCATATAGGTTTCACAGAGTCACTGCGGTGAGTAATTAACATAGACCTGCTACTAGCAGAGCATCCGGCGGCGGGTACACAAGATGAAGGTGATTGGACATTGTCAGTATTAGGTACCTAATTTAATGTCAAACTCTATCCCGCCCTTATTTGACTCGGACGTCCTAGGCCGACGACGACGTACGGTCAGGGGTTCTACCCAAAATGCATTCGTTCCGAATCTACATTCGTCATCGCTCTGAAAATGTATGGGAGTGACATTTGTTGTCGGAACCGGATCACACGACATTACGACAGCAAATGTCACTCCCATACGTTTTCAGAGCGATGACGAATGTAGATTCGGCACGAATGCATTTTGGCTAGGCCCCCAGGTACGATCACTTTTTGTCTGACGTTGCATAGGTCGTCCGAGTTGATAGCTACGTTCAAGTTTATGCCAAAAGACCTTCGTTAAAGGTTCACCTTTTTAAGTGAAATGAGAAAGACTACTTTTTCAATTTATAAAGGTTAGTTACTAAGAAATCACATAATTCATACGGAGCTACTCTACTCCATGGGCTCCTCTGTCCTCCACCTTCATGAGCAGCTTTTCTTTTTACTTTTTTGTCATCGTATTACCTCGTGAGTCATTAATATGATACACAGTGTGCTGGCTCAGGTCTTGTATCATCTGAGGAGCACGTGATTTCTAAAAAATGTAATGAGTATCGCCACATGCGCGCTGCCCGTGATGCCGCCAGTCGACCAGTTCTCCACTGGCATATTATACAATTAAGACGTCTTTTCCGAACTAGATGTGTCTGTCAATTTATTAACGACGAGATTCTCAATTCGACTGTATTTTTTGACAACTGTAATTGTCTTTAAATGTTGTCATTTGTGGTATTTCCAACACATCTACATCTACATAGACTGAACAATCATGTCGCTCTGCATCACAACAACATTATATGGAAATACAAATAAACCCAATTCGCGCTTTTTACATTATCTCCACATACATTTGCTACGATTTATTTATTCATGTATAAGGCAGTTAAATTAATTATTAATAGCTACAAATATAACATTTGTAATTGCAGTGGCGCAGCAATTGCGGTCCAGTTAACTTGTCCGCATTTAATTGTGCGGTCGACGTCGATGCTCCACTCTCCCGCCGCCACCTCTGATGTTCCGACCTTGGAATATATAATTTAGGCGACACTATCATATTATTGTCTTGTGTCTGCTCGTGCGTTCGGTTGACCAAACTGGGTCACTTTCGACAATTATTATTCAGTTTTATCTGATGAGTGGCCTGGTCATAGAATCTCCCTCCTTTCTCCATAGTACCTACATAGGTATGTTGAAAATGAACTTTAGAAAAAATTCAGTATTCAGATAGTTTGCAGGTACAAATACATCAAGAGTAATTTACTTAGAGTTATAGTGTTCAGTTCATTTAATCATATATATTCTGTCCTCCATGGTTTCGGTATAATTAAACAAACAATGTTCATTTCCAAGCACATTTCATTTCGGTGGTGCAGTTACTCGTAAACGCATTATCTCCAACAACAACATAATATAATGTGTAGATTAATTACGACACACTCGCAGGCGCTGCTCAAACGGAATGCTATTATAAAATCCTCAGCATTTCATAAACATTCCGTTACCGCATTCGTTCTGCAAATTATTTAATTCCGCTTTTATAATACAAGCCGTGTGGTTTCTGGTTATATAAAATGCAAGGACCAGCTCTGTCCGAGGACTCCTCACAAAGGATGGGCCCTATCGACGAGAACATACTCCTAACACAAACAAATTTAGCTTAGCTTTGAGGTTTAGTGGGAATACTGATAATTCTGAATAGTATTTTTAAATAAAATTACACATGAAGCCTACTAATATTTCGCAGAGGTGCCAGGTATCATCAACAGAATAGAACCGCAGCAATAATAAAATATTATTATTTTCATAGAAAGGAATGCCAACACGCACTCCTCGCAAGTAAAAAGTTCACTTACCTGAGAGGATATGATTTTGTATGTGCAATATTCCTCAAGTGCGGAGAACAAACCTCAATAAGTATAATTATCGGCTTCACACGAGGTGTCTTCAGGACCGCTACAGGGCGAGTGACCGGAGAGTCGCGTGTACGCGTGTCGGCCGTATTTATACCTCTCGAGAAAACATCGCATGTTAAGTGTTGCCGGTATGCAAGAGCCCGCAGCCACCCGATGTAATTACGTACAAAGTTCGTTAATGCGCTGAGAGGCTGAGCACGGCGCTGTCCGGCGCTATGCTCCATTACTCAGTGAGTACAAAGTGTACAAACTAACAACCGAGTTTGTAACATGCTTCTGAGGACATGAACCAGTTATACATATAGCACATATTGTAACTTTATGATAAAGAAGAGGTTTAGAAAACAAAGGTATTTACACTTAATAAGAGTCAAAATTAAAGCTGTGATTAGGATCACTTCTTCAGAAAAGAGTGTGACCAAAAATACATTATCTATCATATAGCTTATATTAACATTTAAAAACTCCCAAACTCAAGCTTCAGAGTGAAAAACAAATTAAAGCAACGTCGGTTCAATGCCTGTGAGAGAATACCAGTTAAAATGAAATGTCCACACTCTTAGATATTTCAACGGTTACAATTTAGTTAGCATGATGGTGCTGGTGGTCTCTGAATAATTCATATTATCTCTTGCTTTCGGTATTTGCCCACACTTCGACAAAAATATAAATAGTACACACAATAATACACTCATCTAAAATATTTAAAAGTATAATATTGTATGAATCTGTTGCTACGAGCCTGTATTCAACCCCTTCGAGGCTGCAGGGGAGAGTCTTGGATAAATAGGTTTTCTTCTATATAGATAGAAGTTAGTTCATGATGTGAGTGTACTGAGCGAGTGTGACCGTGTCGCTATATTATAAGTTATTGCTTGCTCAGTACGGGCGCGCAATACGACACTCAAGTTTGGCTGCGCCAATGTAATCACAAGTTTTTGCTTTGTCGCGCCCAAGTTGTACTTGTTACTGGCAACATTAGTCACAAACTTTAAATATTCAAATATTTGTCAAGTCCATATACTTTATCATTAACCGCTAAACTGGAAAATATTTTTTTTCCAGTTTAGCAGTTAGCGGAACCCACCTTTCACCCACGATATAACAATTCCAACGATAACAATATCAAATTATCACTAATTATCATTAAAAGGAATTTCAAACCGCACCCCACGAAAACAAGTAAAAGACTTCTTATGCGAGGAGAGATGCTGTTGTATGTGCAATATTCCGCAAGTACGTAGAACAAATACAAGGCATCTTTAGGAACTATGAAGGACCTCTCGAAGATGCCTCGCGTAGAGGATTTCCGACAGGTAATACCTTAACTAACTTCTAGCTTCTATTTTCTTTATTGTTTCTTATACATATATGGCTGTTCTCTATCCGACAGTAAACATTCAGCTCGTGACAAAGTGGCCGCCTGACGGCAATCGGCGGCCTCCCTGTCCTAGCGTTTACTGCCTGTCATGTAGCGAGATAAATTTCAACTAAGCCTTGTTTCGCACAGTTTGTAATTAGGTGACTCCAACAATGTTATAGTGAGACGCGAATGGCCACAGCTGAGAGAGCAGATACGATCAGCAATAAACCAGGGGCGGGGGCTCCGGGTGGTGGGGGAGGGGGGCGTTCTGCTCCGTGAAGTTATCACGAACCGTTTCAATTTTGTGTAACAAATGTATTATGTTTGGTGAATACGTAGAATCTGCTGAATACGTTTGTAAGTTGTACGTGAGCCAGGCTATAGGGTTTCTGAACCGGCGAGATAACTGGGTGTGGCGTGGTTTTGTTATCGCAATCGCGCAAGTGATAGGATATGTCTATTTATAACACGGTGGACAGAATATTTAATACTTGTAAAGTGATGAAAATTCGCACAATTGTAGTAATGTGGTGGTTTCACAGGTTGAGGAATGTTAGTTTAAACTGTGGTTTTAGAGGACTTGCTCGAAGTTGTTGTGTTACTGTATAAAAGATCTTGAAATTTCTTCGATGAATGTTTGAACTTCACACATAGAATAGTTTTTATGAAATGTGGAGACGCTTCTCCTCACTCTTTGAGGAGCATGAAACCTAAAATAGAAGTGCTTGTCTACACCACTGAACCTAATCACCAAGACTCTTCGGAGAATTCTCCCGCTGGCGGAGAGGAGGCGGTGCTGAAAATTTTCAAGTTTTCTTGTAGGCAACAAATTGAATAACTCCTTCCTCATAATAACAATATTAAATAAATTACAATTTTACTGTAACTACAACGAATTAACAATTTTATTCAAAGTTGACTGAAATAAAAAATATAATCGAGCAAAAGTCAACCACTCGTTACAGAATCAAATCACGTTGACCTTGCACCCTCCCGCCCCTCTCCCCCCCCCCCTTAGGCGCGCGGGCGCTGAGGCGGAGTGCGCCTGACGCAATTATACAATCAGAGTGAGTTCAATTAACTGGAAGTATATAAACGAAGGGTTTACGAACAACCCGTCGGCGCCATCGCCGGCGCGGCGGTGGCGCTTGGGTGGTCGCACATTTAGCATAACAAAAAATATTGTTCAACGGCGATGGGCACACTGGGATTGAACGCGATAATAAAGGATTTCCAATTACAGTTGTATATTGATTTGAAGTGAAATAAAATAAGCGTTATATAATTATATTACAGGTGTTGTTATCAAGTTTACAACCAAGCCCACTGTTCAAATGTATTAAACCAGCAGCAGAAAGTAAAGTGAGGTTATAAAAAATTAAAAAGATAACCCAACACAAATAATCCTTGAGAAAGTAAAAATAATGTTAGCGTTGTCTTGTCTGGAAATCTTTAGCTGCTAAAGTACTCCCACATATATTCGGATTTTTTAAAATCTCTCTCCTATTCAACCTCTTTCATTGATACCCTTTTGACACTGAGGGAGCAGTTAAATATAAAAAGGTAATTCACCATTTTCTGGTGGCGGTCATTTTGGTCCAATTTTCATCAATTATAGCTAATTCACCTTTCAAACAAAACAAACGCTACCAGTGGCGGATTTACCAGGAAGCAAAGGAAGCAACTGCTTGGGGCCCCGCTTGGAGCCCAAGGGCCCCAAAATTTTGAAATAACATAGATGACTGATGGTTCAAATAATATATTAATTTTGCAAAATTAATCTGTTTAGTGTTATTTAAAAAGAAGAGGGGGGGGGGGGGGGGAGGCCTCAAAAATCAGTTGTTGCTTGAGGTCCTTGAGGCACTGAACGCTACATCAAAATCGGTTCATCCGTTCACGAGTCACACACAGAGAAGCGCACACTCGAACACACACGACACGATTACTAGATTCGATACGGTCGAATCTAGTAATCGAATGGTAATGCGAATGCAGTGGGAAGAAAACATCGTTAAGAGATGAGGGCGGCACGCGGCGGTGGGCGCGAGCCCGCGGCGAACCGAGGTGATATCTTTTTAATTAAACTCCGGGTCCTGGGACCGCGAGCAACGAAATAGCTTGTGTAATCGAGTTCAAGTGAATTGACTTATCAACACCATTAACCAATGTTCATCAATTTTCTCGCAGTCAAGTTTTTTATTTATTGGTCTTGGAGAACACTTAAAACTGTCCATTGAGGTTATCCTGTGAGTAATTGATATCACAGCTAATACAGCTCCTCTCAAGTGTTATAATATAGAACCAACCACTTTTATAAACTGTCATGTGTTTGATGGCCACTCACCATAATGTAGTCTACCATAATACATATATAAACCACATTGTAGTTGTTGGGTATGCAAATATCGGCAACAAGTTGCTGTCTTTATTGGTGCAAATTATAAAGATAACACAATCACTTCGCTTATATATTACTGCCTGTGGCACCGAGCGTCTCATTGTGATAGTAAGAACTTTTCCTGACATTTTAGAACAAGTTGCCAACAAACGCACCGTTTTTTTGTTGGCACGTTGGATGAGTAAATTCCTCCAACCGTGGTGTCATATGAATACCTAAATGTTTCTGGGTACATCGTTTATATGCAGGAAGTAGAACGTTTCAGAAATAATATCAATTCAGATGTCTCTCATAAACGAACGTTTATATTTACAGCCAGATTCACAAGGCAATAGATGAAGATTGCGAGAAACGAATATGGCACAAACATCACCCGCCTGTAAGTATGTCAGTGCGGTTAGTTCACGGCTTATTTTTACCCGACTGCGCGACGCAAAGGAGGGTATTGTGTTTATCAGTCTATGTATGTATGTATGTATGTATGTATGTATGTTTGTTTCTATGTGGCGCTCTAGAGACCAAACGCATGGGCCGATTTTGACCATTCTTACGTCAATCGATTCGTCTTAACCTTGCGAGTGTCACTAAAGACATGACAGTAACCAAAATTCACCACAGCGACAACCAGACGCCATATTGTCAAAATGAAAAAAAAAGTCGATGAACTATGTCAAGTGGGGTGTCGTTGGATAGGTATTTTAAAATCATATTTAGGTTCCTTTTACCATTTTTCATTTTGAATAATAGTTTAGGATACATAACGATTGAAAGTTGTTTAACAAAACATTTATTCTCGCTAATTTCCTTACTTATTGATTTAAGTTTATATTTCAAGTATAAACGATATAAGTACAAACAAAAATATTTTTGATAACTAAAAAGTATAAAATAAAAAAATAATTTAAAGAAAAACAAAAAACCCGACTACGTAAACTAAAAAGAAATAAACAAGCCTAATAGTTGAAAATTCATACAAAACTCACAGTCGGGGCCCAATCAAATCTTCCCAAGGGGCCCCGACTGTGAGTTTTGTATGAATTTTCAACTATTAGGCTTGTTTATTTCTTTTTAGTTTACGCAGTCGGGTTTTTTGTTTTTCTTTAAATTATTTAGTCAGCATTGAGTGTCAATAAACTGCAAACACGATACGACAGCTGATACACACCAAGCGCAGAGACAGTGCGAAAGACCGATAGACCCACTGAGGGAGAGCCCGACAGACCCAGTGAGGGACGGCAATTGCCAATAGGAAGATTTGAAAGCAGATATTAGTGACCACTTTATTGCTTTTCGGTTTTTGGTATTTGGATAAGACCATAAACGATGTACTAGGTTTATTATTATTGTAGTTTTACTAAAAAAACCTCTTATTAACATTTAATAGTGATATACGCTGTTACATACCTAAGTAACAACTACATCTGCAAATGAATCCTGTCACTAAACTAACAACAAACTTAGGTATATGGTGTTAAAACACTACGTGCAGTGGGCAGGTAGTAGCCGCCGTAGCGACGCTACAGGCACGTGAGCACGAGACACAGGCTCCACGCACACAACGCTGTAGTCGTGCAGTACACTCGAGCGTGCGTTTGTTCGCAACAGAAGTGCTACTTCCCATTGCACTGAGCGCGCACTCATTAAGAACTACTAATGCACTTGCGTCGCAAAAGTAAATTAAAGTGTCGTGCGACGAATAATAAAATACGCCACAGTAGCTTCTGAATTTAGAGAGAGGCCATTTGTGCCAACACGCGTATGTCATGTGGAAGGTGGATGGAGTTTTGAGTTAATTTGCTCATATAACGTTTGGTTTTTAGGATCAATCATTTCTTTAAAACTAGCTTTTCAGATGATTTTAGCTTCTAATAGTTAAGAACTAAGTATGGTGTTCGAAATCGAAAGGAACATTTAAGTTTACTTGGCACAGATTTCTAAAGTCAGCCATTGTCAGTGCGTTAGACGTAATGACTTCGGCTCAGTTTAATTGGGTCTCGTGCAATATACGAATAAATAAGCGAGCAGCAGTAAGTTACTACGGCAACCTCGGGCTTTTAATTTCAGTAATAGCATTGGCTGCCAAGCGTCGACGGAAGCGCCAGAAATGTTTAAAGAAACAGCTACATTTATCTAAATAGCTGTGACAAAACTGTTTTTCTAACAGGTATACTTGGCTAAGCTACTTCAATAGGAATTATGGCCTAAACAATTATAATACACATATACAGACTTAATATGAAGGTTTCTTTTTGGGAACGCGCACTCGGTCTCAATTCATAAATTATTATCTGACCACAGCGTATCGAGGCCTCAGGCGTGCTGTCGCGCACTGACCGCTGGGCGAGCAATAAATAATTGTGCTCATGAAACTATTATTGATTGTTTAAAATATCATGGTCCGATAAAGACAACGTGCGGCAAAAATAGTGTTCATGTGTTTGTAATAAGTGCTAGTGTGGCAAACAATACACACCTGCGGTGTTTTGTGATTATAGAATAGCATATCTTTGTGCATTCAAATATTTTGATATGTTTTACCCCTCGGAAAAGCACTCAAACAGATCTGAGATAGGTACTGGTATTACTTGGAGCCGATAATTGTAATACATATTATGTAAAGCTAAGTCATAAAAATGCAGCTGGCAAGACACTATAGCCTGGCAAGATTCCAAAAATTCGCCATAGATAAACACGTACAGTAGGTAAAGTGAGGTGTTGTATTATACATCCCAGCGTTATCTAAACTGCACTTTAGCTGCATCTCAAACATCGTCCAAGTGACCCCAAGCCGCTACGTATACGTAACATTTCATGCTCTTGGTTCTCTCCTGTGTCCGACCTGGGTACTTTAGGTGAATTATTCATATCAACACGTACTAGAAGGACTTTATTCAAAGAACAACGATACCAAAATTTCTCAATGCGTGACCGTGCTAATAGAATGCAGATTGGATATATGGATGGATATAAAGTATAAGGTACTTTGATGAAAAAACAATCCTTTTTTTCGCTGTAAGTCCATTTGGGAGCCTTTTGGATGTTATAGGTTACTTTCCTAATATTCTATCAAATAATCAAGTGTCATCACATCTTTCAAATTCAATACTTTGGTAACAAAGTGGTCATGGAATATAAATTGCTCGGTTCAAAATGCAGCGACTGCACTCGCTGCATTTTACTAGTTCAAGAAAATTGTGAATTTAGCAACTCCGCGGTTTCAGAGAATTTGTGTGGAGAATAAGTTAGTTCTATTACATCATATTGTACAAGTTTTATGCGCAGACCGGACACTCGCAGTAGTTGGGTTATGCTAAACGCTTGAACATTGATGGCATGTCACGGTGAACCTCCAAGAACTTCAAAATATAATGCACCGAATTCTTTAACTAAACGTCTTCAAAAAAATGAAGAGGTGCTCAAATTATCCGTTCAATTAATTTTACATTAATATCAGGAACAAATTTCAAAACAGCATTAAGAAAAATATAATCAGACAGAAGTACAGTATGATTCTAATTATCTTATGATTATTATGAGTGGTCTGCTTGATGTTACTTCTTACGCCTTTACCAACGCGCTTCGGTACGAGTCAGCCACAGTAGGCGTGGCGACATAACCGTGGCAAGTACCTTAAGGGCTGTCCCTTTACAAATTAATGAGGCAAGATAAGTCCCCTGTGGAAGGGACCTTTTTTTTATCGTACGAAAAATCCCCACGGATGCCCCCCACCGGAGCCGGTTGGGAAGGTTATGTCGGACTCGAACCGACTAAAACGCACGCCGTCTTTGGGTCTTCAGTTGCCGGAGGTGAGGTTATAGCTAACATATCCCTCGCACCCCGGCAGACCCGGGGCCTTCCCTTCGAGATGACCCCCGTCGGGTGTAGGGACTACCGCTAGCCGCAACTACAACGAACGCGCCCATTCACCCAGAACTATCATGATTTAAGTACATTGTGTGTCGCTATCTGCGCTCATAAATTGGAACTTAATTCAGAAGGTCTTCCGACAAATTAATCAGCTTTTAAACTTTAAGTACTAATTATTTTTGTTGGGGTGCATAATTAAGGGAATTTCAATGGGGAAATTAAATTAATGGATCCTAAATAGGTACCAGCAAAAGATATACCTATACATAAGAGAATCATGAAATATAGATTTAAAGATCATGATAAATCGATAACAATACGGTTTATATTCAGACAAATCGTATTTGAGCCTTAAGCACCACAACCACTCACTCGTTATGTAATGCAGTACCTGCCCTCCACAAAGGTGCGGTAATGCGCTGCCGCCGCGCTGTGGAACGTCCCCACGATTGTTTGCTCTAACGGTAATGGTCGCGACGGTCATCACACATTACGGGTTTATGGGCAATTTCCGCGAACAAACACGATATTGTTTAGTCAATATAAACACTACCTTTTGCATCAGTGTGAACCCTTCCGGGACAAATTAAATGGTCAATTGGATAAAAGAACTATAAAATCTTATATAATTGCAATGGAACTAAAAAAAATAAAATA
This sequence comes from Pelosia muscerda, assembly GCA_963691645.1. NCBI lineage: Eukaryota > Metazoa > Arthropoda > Insecta > Lepidoptera > Erebidae > Pelosia > Pelosia muscerda. The sequence continues at coordinate 16,563,819 of OY829115.1, read as the reverse complement.
CTTCACGCTAATTAGATAACAGTAGTAAATGGATGATTTGACAATCTATTAAATGTTACGTCCCTGAACAAAACTCATAGAACTAAAAAGTAAATTTTGTTATTATGTCATTGTTCCACTGAATGAGCGACGTTTCATTAAATCCGGGTCGTGACACGTAAAACATGACACGCAATCATAGCAGAGACGAATTGTATAAGGCTGTACGGAGCAGGCTCGTAGTACCAGCGAGAATGTAAAATGCTTAGCAGGCCGCTCTCCACAAACGTTCTGAAGGGCCTCCAACACACTAGCACACTCTTTGACCTTCTCACTTTTGTAAATCCTCAATTAAGACAGAGGTAAAGGGCAGCATTGTATTGCGCGTCACGATCCTCCACCGAACCTTTTTCAATGTTCAACGATGACCAGACGAACGTGTCAGTACATGTTTAATTTACTATTCACGAAAGCGATCCTAATATAGTTTATGCTGAGACACAATACATGTGTACCGTACCGACTATTGAATAAAGTCTGATAAAGAGGGTTTATCGACACAAAACACACAGTGGCAGTTGTATTCTGTTATTATACCGAACGGAACGTGCCTCCACGGCTAACGGGACTATGCAATGAGGTAACTAAATAACGCTGATTATAAACTTTATACTTACTGTACGTACATGTTTTCTAGACAGATCATTACCTTCTTATAGGAACAAATAATAATATGATTAACGTCAAAGTCAATATATGCCCGCTGTGACTAAACTTTAAAACATCTAAGTATTTAAATTAATATTCTTTGTCAACGATCCATAATAGGATTGTAATTACGATCATATAACGCTAATGTTCACAAAGGACGTGACGTGGGTTCAACTATTGATCATATTACAAAATAGAAGTTTCTTATACAACAAAGCCGATTAGGCGATCGCATAATGACTAAGGTCGTACTTGCGATCAGGCGGTTGTGGGTTCGAACCAACTTACCTTAACTTGAGGGTAAACAGGCACACTCAATATTTATGTGCTACGCTACAAGTAATTTATATATGTTTGGAGGTACACAGTGCGACTATTTACAAGTTGTAGCTACACACTGGAACTAAACTTCGTATTTCGTCGTCTAACTGGGAGTAAGTGTTTGTATTTATATTCGTTCTTAAACATTGTATAAAACATTTAACTAAAATTATTGCGACCCATGCTCCTGCTCCAAATAAATAATGTTGGTGTACGATAAATAATTATTTATCTATCTATAATTTTATTAACAAATTGTAATACTTTATGGATTATTCTGTAATCTCTATAATATACAGGTTTATAATGACCAAGTGACCTTGCTATTTAAGTTACGATACAAATAAAATTGTACATGCCCCATGATTTTCTTCAGTTTTGAAATTTAAATGTACACAACAATACTAGTTTTTTAAACTACTGGAACTTACAGATTTAGCAATGTTCTATATAAGTACTTACTGGAAAATATTTTGATACCGAAGTACTTTGCAAGTTGTTATTAATATGTATACTGTATAATTATTATTATTTATTATCCCATTAGAAACAGAATAAATACTATTTGAATAATAAAAAGAAGTAGAAACAGAGTCTGCGCACAACTTTGATCATATAAATAATATATGTTGTGTACAATATTATACTCGTAGAACTGTCTCGAGCAATAGAAACAAATCATTCGGCTATAAACTTAATTTTATGTTTCTGATTTACATAATGACAGACATTACAGAGGCACAACGCACTTAAAGTGCTATAAAAAAGATAACAACGAATTTTCTAAATACCCAATGACGAAGTTGTAGTGGAATTGTTCAGCGCGCCTGTGGAGTGTGGAGTGCTCCTCCACGAGACTCAGGTCTTGTGCGCGTTTTATGTATTATTATAGATATTTAGTTGTACATATTGAGTAGTAGTTCAATTCTATACGCAATTACGCACGCATATAAATATAATGCAACAGAAAAAAGACTCTTTTAATTTTGTGGATAAAATAACCTTAGCTCAACTGAGACATGTCGTGCCCTTCGAGGATAAATTCAAAACATCATTCTTTGAATCTTTTTCAGACTCAGTTGGGGTCGGTTTTCCAGTCTGACTGTGATGCGGCTGAACTTCGATATTTTCCGTGAAACGACTGCCATTTGGCCTCCACAACCAATGGTCCAATGACATATAGCGATATCGAAGTTCCAAGTTAGACTGGTTGGACTTTTGAGGACTCCAACTACCCTTAACGACTGCCATAGAGTTTTGTATGGCAACTGGGACCTAGCCGTATGTGCTAACGGTGTACGTGCTCTCCGAGGCACGACCACCCCAGTGCAAACAGCCATATTCATGCATACAACTTTTTGCACTAAGCGGGGATCGAATACGCGCCCGGTGCCTAGCAGTCGCTTACTCTACCGGCTGATACCTTCGTGGCGTGGCGGTTCAAGTATCAAAATATATTGTAATGCCACAGAATATATAATACGAGTAGTCGGTTGCTAATAGTACGTTCTACTTACCTCTTGACTCCGCTTTAGCGATTCACTACACGCTCAAAGAATAGCTTATGGAATGGTTGAGCCCGAGATTACTGTGTCTAGAACAAGTCGTAAGTAATTAATGAAGTACCTCGCTTGGCTAATTAGAACATGAAATATTAAGCTAATGCCTCTGGCAGCCGCGGCGCGGCGCGTGCTGGCGTAATCTCTAGCTACGTAATAGCCGTTGGCCGTAAGTAATGTATCTATATCTACATATCATCGTTCTCCAAACCGTTTCCTAATTCGATAGGGGTAGTCGGCTTTCTAGTCAAACTAACATGCGGCGATACCATATATAACCAGTAATAAGCTATGACGAAGCTCTTTGGTTTTTGTGCAACTGCCATAGACGATCGTATGACATCCGGGACTGACGGCTTAACGAGCTCTCTGAGGTACAACCGGACTTTTTTTAAATAGCTATATGCATGCGCACAAATAATTGCACAAAGCGGGAACCGACCCCACGACTTCTGCGTAGCAGTCGCATTCACCAACGCCACGCAGTGTATAATATATGTAGGTGCGAGTAGTCCAGTGAGAGCACCTGTCAACATTTTGACAGGTGCTAAGTACTAATTATATCCTCAAATAATTACGAATACCTACTACACTTAGCAAAAATGGGGGCAAGTACCGTCTGATGCCAACCAAATTAAAAAGAAGAGGGGGCCTGGGCTCCTGGGTGACATCTTAAATACAAATTGGTGAATCCAGCCGTGCATGTGCCGCTGTGGCCCGAGGGCGTTGACCTGATCCGTGATCTTTTGCGACAAGAGAATACATTATACACTAACAAAAGTAATAGAATAGGACTGGGACTTATCCTATTTCGCAATAGTTCACTACAGATACAAGCGCGTATAACTGTGCAACCTTCTGACTCATGTTATCTGTATATTAATGTGTTTCTTTATCCATATTCTATCCAACATAATAAATTGATTCAAAGGACTTTTCGTCCCGAGATTCATAAAACAATTTTATGTCCGTAGATACTCCAGTCTCGACATGGGAAGTAATAGTTGTACTTGAAGGTCGTGAATTGTCTCCTCCAGGGCGACGCGACGACGGTACAAAATAAAAGGCTACGTTAAGATGTAGACGGCTGCACACCAGCAATTGACCACTTTACACAAAGTCCCCAAGTTCCGAGCTAAATGCAGATACAAGCATTTATTTCTCGCGCCGCGAGGCATGTTGCGCATAATTTGAAAACATCCAGCAACTTGAATGTTTCTCAATTGTACTATTTTGTAAATGCAGCGCGAGAAAATAGTTTACAGAGACCGTACTAGTGTGTTGTTGTAAACATTTTATAACGCACGTTATTGGTTAACAATACATTACTAAAATACTATATTAATATCAAATTTTATTACGTATAATATTGAAGGAAGTGGGGAGTCTTAGACGAATTCACTGGAATAGTAAGTTTTGTTTTCTCACATTAATATAAAAGATTTATGCACTGGAACGTAAATGTTTATTGGCACAGTTCTGTACTGCCGTAAAAGTTAGCGGAAGGTGCTGCTAAGCCGTGTACAGGATCTACCCTGATATATCCTGTTAACCTTACAATAAAAATGTTACTATGATTAAATTTCACCTCACTACCGACATTTACCGGTGTGATCACATTCATTTTGTTTTGAAAGTTTTTCCAATAGTAATAAATCAGAGCAGGCGGTACTACATTGCCCATACTTTACACAAATGTTACACACAGGAATTAAGCCATATTTAGCAGTCAGTATCGCGATTTATTATTTGTTATTTTTCTATTCAAAGTAAGCCTAATATTTCGGTGCCTATTCGACAAACGTGACCAGCTTATTTATATCGTATATTATATACGATATAGATAAGCTAACATGAATATCTGTCGATTTTATTTGAATTGCATTGGCAATATTCATGCAATCAAGATTTTTTACTGCTATTATCTTAATATTTCTCAGAAGAAATATTAAGATAACAGCAGTAAAAAATCTTGAATTAGCTTGCTGAGCGTGCAGTTAGATGTGACATACTTTGACAAGATATGACATTCTTCTGTTCAAAACTTCGCATTAGGAACCAGAGCGAGCTGTGTAGCTCCTTTGCCGCCTCTTTCTGAGAGTATATTACATCGTTACGGAAACGCCACATGTATAGAACTAGGGCAAACAGCTTCCTGAAGGGAAAGTAATATGTGTTTTAGCTTCATTTGAGACAAACAAAGAGCTACGATTGAAGTCGAGGAAAGCAATATCTACAATACATTGGAAATTGAAGGATAGAAGTTACTTGATTGATATTACACGAAATCATTTTAAGTTGGGAAAATGTAACTTTAACCTGATCACAAGTTTTTTCCGGATAGAAGTATATAAGTGACAAACAGTCACTTCATCTCTTACTTATTGAAGTCTTTCTGATTGCATTAAGTTTATTACATTTATGATACTTATATAAAAGTTAAGTTGCAGTCTATGGTTGTTCTCGGCTCAACATCTGCGCCCCCGACAACACAACTGCCACCATTGTTTACAGGGAAGCACTTACGTCTAATCTAAATCCACGCAGATTATAGTATCTATACTAATATTGTGTGGTCCATTTGCTAACTTATACTAGGTATATTATTAATTTTGAAGTTCTGTAATGGTCTAAATAGAATAAATATAATAAGAATATTTATTAAATTTCTAATATTTTGAACTACCTAATCATATTATGACGTTAGTATAATATCTACATTTAACGTAAACTGTTTAACCAAGGCTTTTTTCAATATTCGTAGGTTTCCCGAACCACAATAACGCCACAAAAAATATTGCATCCGCTTTCCTGGGAGTTTAATATTTATGATCTTGTCGTTAACATATTTATTCATAAAAAATATTTATCGCAAAAAAGAATGAACAATACATTGTTATTCCGAAGGAATTGTGACAGTAAGTGAATCAAATAAGAATTATTGTTGTTGGGCAATACATTGTCTATTGTCACGTTGTTCGGCTTTGAGCAACGACAATGTTTAGCTTGTTATTTGATTCAAATGTTTAATGTGCCATTACAATGTTCAGATCTTCTGAAACTAATTACAATTAGTTAAGGATCCATATTATGAAGTCATTCTGAAAAAATAATCGTGTGTCAGAATGATGTGCTAGTAGTCAAACACACGGAGACACATAATACAGCTCAGTGCTTCAATCTCAGCGTCTACTGAATACCTGCAAGAAAACACGCCAAACAGTGTTTGAATTGGCCATAATGATTGCCAAACAGTTTCGCCAGCTAACGAACTACATCCGGACATTTTCCGATTGCGCCCCGTGTCGTTCTGTACCGGTATAGATTTCCCGCTAGCTGTAGGTAATACCAACCATTTACAGTGACGAGCCACCAGTGCGTCGCCTCAGTGAGCTCGACTCTAGAGTTTCAGTCCGTGTAGCTACACGCTCCACTACAAGCTCCTTGTTCATTCAACATTCTAACACTATCGTTATTTAGATGATTACAGATGCCAAAATATCTTAAAAGAAGTTTTTCACTGAAGATTATATCATATACCATTTTCTTTATGTTTTACGTTTTAGGATTATAAAGGCAATGTAAATTAATACCTTTGGTAATTTAAATATGTACTTATTCTCTTCTGTTTTGACAGGTTTACATACTAAAGCATCAAAAAGAAAACATTAACTCAGAGTCAATTTTAGTTCATTGGTAATGATTAAAAATTATAATCAAAACGGTTCCAGTGAAAATTGATGTATAATATTTCCAGAGGAATGTGTATTCAAAGAATTAATATTTGAAACTTCAAACAATATTGGAACTGGTAGCAATATCTTTACAGCAAACGTCCAAGCTAACTGTCAAATCACAAGTAGTTACAAGACAAATTTCGTACAAATTTGTTAGTATTTGGAGCGCGCCGTGTACTTCATTATCGTTCAATATCCGGCTCGCCCCGCGGCTCCGCCCACGTCGTTGTCCGCACGTAAATGGTCCCTCTTTATGTTAGTAAAATCACAGAACAGGGGCGGAAGACGAAATCATCCCGACCGATGGAAACGAAATTAAGGGAACGCGATATCAAAGGGTATTTGAGAACCGTTCTGTCTGCGCTTGTAATCAAAAGTTGATTGGATCCGACGTTTATATGGACACGCGCCCTCATCGAATGGAGTCTACTGACAGGACCTTCATCAAGTTTTAAAGATATGTAGATATTCCAAATAAATACAATATCATTCTACAATATTCTTCTTAGCTGAAACATATTATTGTCTTTCTTTATGGATCTCTGTCATTTTGCTTTCGTAGCGTGTTCTCATTCACATCAGTCAGTTTTATTCTCATGTATGAATTTTCTTTTAATAGTAATGTCCATATGAGCTTACCTACGCTGATGGGAAGTTAAAAATTAAGTTTCACATAATATGTATTCATGTGTTACTAGATTCAAGTGTACTCGCATCTTTTAAACTATGAAACAGTGTTTTGTGCATAAGAACACCATTTCTATTTATATCTGAATTGATAGGATGAGGTTGAAGTTCAAATAACTACGTAACCAACAGCAACAACCACTTCCGAACACTCGCCGAAGTTTCGGGCTCGCCTCGACCAAAACGTCCACAAATGTACGGCCCCGTCTACCGAACGCGAAGAGCTATTTAACTGTGCAGTCCATTTGCATTTGAATCACAAAGCGCGCCCAATCAACGTGTCTTAACACCTAACTGCACAAGTTGTGACTGCCGACACAAACGGTAACAAATCTAGTTCCGCCACAGAGTACGTATTAGTCTTACATAGTTACACGGCGGTTTGTTCACTGTTCCGCGCGGCGTTGTGAACTACAAGTCAACAATAATATTTAAAGTTATGAACACTGTTCGTCTGATTTTGTGAACTTGAAAACTATTGTTATGATAAAATAGTCTCTCTCATTCCTTTTTCTTGCACTTTGCTACTTCAAGGACTCTTTATTATTCCAAAAAAATATATATTGGGGGAGAGGGGGGGAACCCGCGGGTCAACAATCCAACGATAACAATATATAATGGAATGTCAAACCAAGTGAAAGACTTCTTACCAGAGGGGAGATGATATTTTTTGTAATGGATTTCCGCCACGTAACGCCTACATCTATATCGTATCTTTCTTATTTATTCTCCTTGTGTGTGATAACGCGCAATTATTATGGCAAAACGTAATAGCTGTGGCCAATACAAAGTAATAGTTGTAAATAGTAAATACTCTGCAGAAACTTCATTATTTTACTGTCAAATAAAACAAGGGCTCTCTACACATTGTCTAGACGAGCGACTTGTTCCTATGTTAATCTCAGTCGGACTCCTTTGCATAAAATAGTGCTTAGCAGAAATCTTAAACTTGTTCAAGAATGGATTCATGATGTTGAATACATCAAGTACGCTTATATACTATTACGCTACGACACGGACTCCGCTCAGTAATTAGAGGTGCCAGGTTGTAGTATTAAGAATTAGTCCTTCTTAGGACGTAATTGTGCAATAACGATAGTTTTTGCTTCCTAGATTTCCTGGTCTTACCTAAGAAAGGAACTGGAATCCGCTGGTTGGTAACAATTCGATTACTAGACCATCACTTATGACGTTAGGAAGATCGTTTACAAATCAAAGTGTAGACATTTTACAATAACGATAGAAGCGTTAGCGTTATAAATACAAGAAGAAATGTTTAAGTGACTTGAAATAACTTTGAATAGTACGCAACAGATTTGACGACTGTACACCGTACGTCACGCGCTCGTACGAGGTCATTAGGGATATAATAGAAACTATTCAGAGGTGGTAAGGATCCGTCAAAACGGTATTGATGCAATAAGTTATCATATACGTAAAGAGAAATATTGCGCTTGGAAGTAAACAAAATGAGCTTCAAATATTTTTTATTGCACTAATACGATGACATAGCTCACAGAATTAGCATCCTCAAGTGACAATGGGCTGACCACATCTGTCATAGGACTACAGGCCGCTGCTGGAGCAAAGAGTCCTTGAGTGGACATCGTGGGAAGGTAAACGGAAGGTAGGACATCTCCTAGCCGGCGACCTTAAAAAGGGACCTGGAACAGACTGCATACGGGGGGTGTAGGTTCGGAAACAATTACGCACATTGAGAGAGACCTATTTGAAAGTAGTCTAGTATACTGCAATAATCTATAATATTCATTGATAATACGATGAATTGTGAATATATTCTACAAAACAAAAACTATACACATAAATATAGATAATGGAGATACATTTTTTTTTCAATTTGGAAATACAAATGCATAAACTAACAACTTTTGTGTCTTCCTTTTCTGTGAATCTACATAATATAGTAAATAGAAATAGAAGTTGGGTTTCATCAACACAGTGTTATACCAATTTGTCAATTCAACCGAACGGTATTTGTTAAAGTACGTGAGCAGACTAAATTATGTCCTATCTGAAAGAACAAAAACAGTAACCGATAGATACTCATTCTCATTTCACGATACGCCGCCACACGCTTGAGCTCCGCGAACACGGCGCGACTCTCGTGCGACAGTATATCATTCACACGTCGCAATTCGGAGAAAGCCAATAATATCAATAATGTCACACGCGAATACATTACGCGGAAAGAATCGACGGAACGTGTTTCAACGAACAGAATATCGTAACAGTAGCCGCGGTGCGAACAGGGGATTGTGGATGTTGTTTCGTTAAGAAAAGTGACACTCGTAGTCGTCGGTTGAAATAGATTCTCACGGAGGCGACTCGTCTATATTAGCATTATTGATTTTAAATCTTGTAACAAAGCTCCGGCGAGTGCGAGGTGCGCACACTGCCTCGCTATTATTTCACTGTAATTGATTGGGCTTAACGGACTTTATTCAACATTATATTTTATAAAGTCAGCTACTTAAAATAGCTACTTTCTGCTATGAAATAGGTAGGTATGCAAATAAACGGCTGAGGTAAACGTTTCGTGAATAATGCGTCTGCCCCACACTGTACCCTCTGTAAATTCAACTTCTAATTCACAAGTAGGTTTATCAAATTATTCATAAACTCCATATTATATTTTGACGGCAGAGTTTTTCTTTTATTGTGTTTCACTATAATTATGATTTGACGACGTTAGACTCCTATCTACTTAGCAAGTAAATAGACACGGTCTCGGAATTGGGAAGGTACTTTGGAAATGCTAACAAGTAACTCGTATCCTTCTATAACACTATTAAGTCTTGGATTTCCTAACCAGAGCACGTGTTTCCTTTTTCTGTCTCGGGGCGTGAAAAAGCATGTGATGAGGCCGTCAATCTGAGCGCCACCATTGTAATACTGTACGAGTTTGTAATGTGACCCTCTTTCCTGAGACTTTGCCTTCAGCTTACCATCAGGCGAGGTAAAGTCAATTTGAAGTGCCAAAAATAAAAAAAAAACAAAAAAATACCCACCCACTCGCTTCCTGAGACTCTTAAACTGTTCTGTTCTATACGATAACCACAGTTGGTGCAAGACAAAGGAAGCACTGTCAAGCTCTACACTGGAGCGTGAAATGTGCGAGCGTATGCATGTGCGACTGTGTGTGACATATGTTCTACGCCGTAGCCTAAATTTGCTACGAAGTGGGACGTCCCGAGCGTCTTTACTCATTAGAACGATGGAAAAGTAAATAGGCGTATTGAAATGAATTACAATGGTGTGTAAAGTGTAAGGAGCCACTCGAGCGAGCGATATTAATTAGTGTGGGGGACATCAGGGGGGATGGGGGGAGGAAAGGTCAGACTATAATTTGCCGGCTCCGAAGGACTGAGGGCGAAAGGGTAACTCAATTATAAATTGCTCGATGCCACATCGTTCACACAACGGGGACGAGGCGCCGTTACCTATTAACTACACACTACTGTGTCAAAGGTCTGTTTTAAAGTCGCGTAAAGTTATGAGCCCAAAAGGAATAGGAAGATGGCTACATATATTTCCATTTTACTAACTAGCTTTGGCTGAGAATTGTGGCCCAAGAAGACGAATTTATTTATTAGAAAATTAAAAATATGTAAAGGATGTCTTTATTCATATGAACGTGCGATAAATGTTCCTTTCAATGAAACAATTTCAATTTTGCAAGCTCAGGCTGTACAACTAGCTTGTATCATTAGTTATTGCCCCAACACCTGCAATAGCTGCGCAGTGTCTCGTGATTCAAACATGTTGTCGATCGACCTGCGACAATCTATGCGTAACAACGTTAGCAACGCCATTTTACACCATTACATGCACGCGACTGTACCCACTCCCGCGCGAGAGGCGCCAATACACCTCGTTTATTATACAAGTGCGATTGGAGTACAGTCAGACGCTCAAATGTTGTGAATTAACTCGCACCGCTTTTTACATTTACATCAATTTATCTGAAGAACAAACTTTATCACGTATTGAATTCGTATGCCAATACTAGACTGTATTTCAAACTAATATATTAGTTACTATATAGAGCTACGTCGGATAGGCCTTAGACAAACTGTATTTACTTTAGCTGTTTTGACTTTTGTTTGAGTCAGCGGCATTAATTCGTGTCTGATTTAATATTCTGAACAAACTCTTGAATGGACAGACAGTTGGACATCGAAGTGTTTTCGTTTTTCATTTTTGAGAAATGGAATCCTAAATTTACGTAATATTAAATAGCTAGTTACATGCCAAACTGATTTTAAGTACGTCATGTACGTTTGTGTGTGCGCGGGGGGTGGGTTGGTTGTTAGGTGTTGCGCTAGCATTAATTTTTTGCTCTCATTATAAATACAAATTCATGTCTATTTGCGTATTTAAAAAAAAATTGAAATTAATTTATAAGTCTATTTACATAATGAACTAGGCCTTGAACAATTTAATTGTGTTCTCCACACAGTTCACCGAAACGTTGACTTGAGCTCATTTGTTTGACATGTCTAAACATATTTGACTATTTATTCAAAATTGTGTTAAAACATCAGAAATATTTCACAAACATATTTTATTTGTACTCGATACGGAATAGGCGGAAGCTTTCCAAATACATTTTATTGTAACGTATTGTATTGTAATAATATGTTATATGTTATGTTATGTTATAAGCCGCGGTAGCCTAGTGGTATGGGTAATGGACTGCTGAGACGAGGTCTGGGGTTCGATCCCAGGTGATACCATCGCACACACCAATGACTATTCGATGTTTTTCGAGTTTTGTGTGTATCTATCGCAAATTTATAAGGGCCCGGTTAATGGCAATAGGCTACTCAACTATTACATTGGACCTGAAACATAAACTGGCAAAATGTGGGTGCTAGCCCCTCTGCTTACCCCTTCGGGGATATAGGCGTGAGTTTATGTTATGTTATATGTAAATTGTTTTTATGTCCCCGTCTGGGATCAGAGAGCTTTTTAATTTAGATCTCTATTTTACATATACGATACATGCACGCAGTCGTAAACGTAACAATAAAAGAGTCGCGAGACAAGAGGAGCGGCGCGCCGGGCGCGAGGCGGGCGCGACCCGAGCGGGCACAGCCGAGGAGGGCTGAACGCGAACCGAGGTCTTACTAGCGCTTACCTTGTACGTGACAATCAGTCGCTATACAGTACCGCGTATGTGAATATTCACTAACACTTAACGCCGAATGGTTCTCTTAATAATGACGAATGCTAGTGAGTAATGTGCCACAACTGTGATGATCAATATTCATCAAATGATTCTGTTAGAGATGAGAACATTATGTCGTATATTTTACCCACCATAAATTGTATGGCAGCAAAATAGGTGTTGAAACAGCAATCCTTGACTCTCGTCATGGGGGATGGTGATGGCAACTATTATTGCACGGCGCTCTAATTATCATGACATCAGGTTTATTCGCAACAATAGTTTTATTAGTGATAGGACTATTCTGGTCACTTGGTTGTGTCTCTGTGATAAATACAGTGGAGAAGTTCAAGTGTGTTATCAATAATGTTCCACCAAGTGCCATCAATCAACAGTATAAGTAACTTTCGAAGAGTTTGTGATTACAGAAATAATCTTGTAGTTTGTGATATGTACTAGAATCCATAAATTTTTTAATTAAATCTCTTAAATTTCTAATTCTTTCTAGGGTAACTGTATACGTTTTATTCACAAGTACGGAATTAGGTACTCCTATACATAAATAGAAAATTAAATTAAAAGAATTTTATGCTAAAAAGGCTCTTACAAAATCCTACATTATTTGGATGATAAACAAGCCTGGAAATGAACTGTTCCCTCAATTTGCTGCTCAAGAAAATTATTGTGTCTAGACAGAGTAGGTACCTAATTTTTATAAATAGATAAAAGAATGTCCGCAGGGTTTCTTGCCGGTGTCTTCTCAGGCCGTGGCCGCGTTTCGAATTCATTTACTAAACTAACTGTTATTAATAATTTCAGTTTTTTTTTTTAATTTTTGTAATTTATGTGTACGCAGAGTTAATATTGAAATTGTAAGAGAGATAACGTTACACAAATATGAATGGATCAAAGCTGATTTGTGTTAACGCCAACGTTATTTTAGGATTATAATCCACATTTGAATTACGTCACCTTCAAGCTATCGTTGAATTACCTCACTCCGTCGGAAGCCAACGCCCCGGCTTCAATCTCTGTACATAAAGTTTACTATAATACAACGTAATATTCACTGATATTACCGCCTGTCGCTCATACAGACCCGCGGCCCGCGGCCCAAGGCCCCGCTGCTCAAAGCCTTCACTCACCTATGAGGTCGTATACATCAGCGTATATTAAACGTATAACATATAAGTAATTATTTCGTGAAACTCTATACGTCTCTGCTACCGAAGGTGGCTGGAAATTATAAAAACATAATCTAATTCATATATTGCCTTAGGGCGGCAATGGTTACGTCTGTGGTCCCAGGTTCAATACCCGGTTCAGGAGAAGTATAACGCGGTTAATGGTACTATCTGCCAGAATTTGTAACTAGGACCCTCATGGGTTCGCCAATTTATATTGCGACACTTTACTGCGACCTTCGTTTATTGAAATAAATCTATTTACGGTAATTCTAGCAGCCAAATACAATTTCAAATTACTTAATTTGTTTTACAGAAAAAAAAATACCAAAACCTTATCAAAGCCAGAGGTAATATAATATTTACGAGAATCTCGAATAAATAATAACTAAGCAAGGTTAGCATCTCATCAATTTTCTCATTTTGACGCCAGCCTTTGTGAATAAACACACTTCATACATAACAATTCAATTTGATACAGATTCGGATACTATTTAGTGAACCGCACTGGAATGAATATTTTTATCGAAATAACGAGATCTCTTACAACGGTGGCCGAGATCACGCAGCCTCTCCTTCACAAATCTGATTGCGGTCACCGTGTGGTTTTATTTGGTTCACACTTATACTATAGTAGTTCCTAGAATAGTTAATAGAATAGTTCCAACTGTAGTAGAAGTAGGTACTTATATTCTTTTTATTATCTTAAAATGACTTTTCCTAGTTTGATTGAACGTATGAAACTTCAATGACAAGCAGCGGTGTTATAGTTAAGGTATCAGGAGGTTGCATCTTGCGTAATTCATATGGAAACGACCGCTGCTAGCCAGTGGTAATTTGTCAGGAAATTTTTCATTAACGCCTTTTAATGTAGTATTTAGTGAAATACTACATTAAAAGGCGTTAATGAAAAATTACCTTAAGACATAATTACAAAAAGTGCCTTATTTGTGAACTTTCAGCTCTAACTGGAGGACCTTAGATCCGTAGAGAGCGCAATTCAAGCGGCAGCAGTGCAGCACGTTGTAGTGATTGTAACTATACATTTAAACATGCGTATTTTAAACCTTGGTGAAAACAAATCTGTTTCAAATTTGTATACAAATTGGCTACGCATGCAGTGAGAATGAAAAAATATTGGACTCTCAATACATGTATAAAACAAGTCTTAATTGTATTTTGACAAGTCGTTTACTAGTTTCGTGTAAACAAATTCACAACAAGTTTTCAACTTGTTTCTTGGTGAAAACGAGAAGCAAACAGATAATAAGTTCATTTCTTGTAGCAGAGTATTCCTTCGAGAGCCTCTCCTAGACGTAAGTTATTCTTTAAATTTATTGCGCGCGTTCTGAATTAAACATATTTCACTCTTTCGTCTGATGAATAGAACTATGATGAATGTCGTTCCCTCGTAACAGTCCTTGAATCTTACCTAAGTTGTAAGGTACCTAATAGGTAATTCAATCCAATAAAAATAATTCACTGAGGTGTTAAAGTAATCAGAATAAAATTAGCAACACATAGGTGAACTTTTTTTAGAGATCAATATATTTTGTGCCGGCAATTAGAAAGAAATGAAATTCGAGCGCTACACGCGACGCTGCGTGAGTACTTAACTTCAACCCTAATTCAACCCCTAATGGTTTCTTTACATTACCTACTAAGCATTTTATTACTAAGTCATAAAAAATATGTGTTGCATAATAATGCGTAAGACACGTTATTGTTAGTATAATATTACTGTTTTGCATGGAAACGAACTGAACTATGATACGTGTATGAAGAAAAAAATACAGTGCAGACCCACCATAATACATAAATATATTTCAATCAAATTGTAAGATTTTACCCTACAACTCTCACAGACAAAGATTGCAAGGTACAGATAGTGCCTTTAAACGAAGGGTCATAAATCCATATTGAGGGTACCTACGCACCACTAGTTTGTTCCTTAAGAGCGCGTACAGGACATCTGTAGGTCCTTTATTACCCTAATCCTCTGCCCAAGAAATGCCTAAAGGTCTTCTTAGAGAAAACACATGTTACAGTCGTTTATAAATCCCAAAACTGAAGCGCTCAGGTAGTCACGAGCCTACACAACATGTGCTAAACATTCATGACATTATAATACGAGCAAATTTCAGCATTGTTTATTAAAAATTATAATGATCTGACATTGTAGTAATCGAGTCATTGGCGTTTTAATGAAGAATACAATTTATTGAGTAAGTATGTCAACTAACTTTGATTCATCGTTGTTTTATTACAATTTTACCTGTGAAAATACACAGCCTCTCTATTCGGGATCTACAAACAAACTACAAAGCCCCTTTTTGAGATTTTCAAAGAAACTCTGTACAGTTCAAGTGGCTGACAGCATCAACAAAAGGACTCCGTAAGAATATTATAATCCTCTTCTGACCTTAATCCTTCCCAGTCGAGGAAATCTCATTACGTTGTTTATTTATTTAACATTGTTAATCTAAATACCAAATTTCCTGCCTTTCATAGCAAAAACAGGGCTTTCATATACATTGGCGATCGCCCTCAGACACACTTATTTCATCTCTGTTAAAAAATTCATAAGCTACTTACTCGTACCTGCCAAATAATTTTGAAGTGACGAGCGCGTGCACGCTCGCTTGTTATGTTCAAATAACACTGAGCTAATATTGTGCACACAACCGAGGTAAAGTAGTTTAAAAGACGCCATGTTCAGTTGACGACCTGCGTGGCGTGGCGGTAGTGAACGCAACTGCTACGCAGGAGACATGGGTTTGATTCCCACTCAGTGCTAATATTTGTCTGGGTGTTTCTGTGTATAATTTATGTATGTATTTACAAAAAAGTATCTAAGTATGTTTATCCGCATTCTACAACTCATAACACAAGTCAGTAAACTATGCTTACCATATTTATATATTTATTTAATTAAATAATCTGTCTATCTTTCTACAACGGCATCATCAGGGAACTTCGTACACACAACAATAAGCTTGTTTACACAATTATTCTAATTCTTCTAAGTCATTAATGAGACAGTTGCGTCTTTAGCAAGTACTCAAAGTGCAGTCCGTAATACTTTGAACACTGCAGAGCGACTTTTTACAATTTCTTCTATCTTGCACACAAACATCTGTTGCTTCCAACTATAATTAACAGTTCGGTTTAATGCAGGTGGACACAGTCGACTAAGTAGCTAATTACTGTAGTGTAATGTCGGTATGCTTCACATTGTAACTCTCTTTTTATTTGTGTGCGTTATGAGGGTTATATAGTTGGCAGATCGTAAACACTCCACAAAGCGGATGACAAAGCTCTGAAGGCACAAAAATTTGTTGCCCACCATTTTTTACGAGCTGTGATGTGTTGCCTATTTGCGCTGCCTATTTGCGGGTATTTAGCGAACATTTATGTATGTGTATGTGTCTGTGGCGTGTTGGTTGTGAACGCGACTGGGACACAGAGGGCGGGATTTCAACTCCCGCAGTGAAAATTTAGAAGCTTATGGCTATTTGCATTGAGAATGTTAAGCCATAGTTCCGAATACCATATGAAACTCTAGGGCAGTCTTTTGGAGCTCTAAAAATCCTACTAGTCTAACTGTGGAATTTCGATATTCATAGGTCCCATATCTATAAAATAGAGGAAACGAGGCTTTCGCAACTAAAAGTTAGTTACAGTGTTCTTTTGTTACAATGATTTAGCTCCTTCTGCTATGATCAGCTCCAAATACAGAGTACAATATCCTATAGATAAAATCACTTCTATCGTAGTGCGTGTCGCTCACTCCCGACGTCGCTGTCGATACTTTAGCATTTTCTCCTATAGATACCTTATATTAAGTATATTTATTCAATTCTCTTTCGCTTTGCCGAGAACTCTCGAGGCGGAATACATTACAATACATTTACGAGTATTCCTACGACTCTATCGAACCTAAACCTTACATATATGACTTAAACAGAAGAACAAAGATATCTTCTTCCTAACAAACGTTGGTAATGTGCTGGGAGGTATTGTAATATCGCGCTGTCAGTAGTTTGTAAAATCATATAACTCTTAACTTTTGATAATTAATATACAGCCGACTCGACAGGTAGAAACTGTGTATAATCCCACCCTCGCTTAGACTGCTGGGAGCCTCGGCACAGTAGTGTAACCTTGCGCACCAAGGACGACGAGCCTTCAGGGATGTTAAATTTTCTTTAAACCCACATCAAAGTAAATAAAATGCAAATTTTAGGTGTCAATAAGTACAATATATCCACACTCCGTATCAAGAAGTAAAACGAGCAAAGGACAAATTGTCAATGTTTGTATGAAGAGAAATAGCACACTTTATGAGGGTATTTTAAGTTGCCTATATCTAACGACATACCTGAGTCGAATCATCCCCACATTCGATTTATTTATTACGTGTACATAACTAAAGTTAGAAATATACAAAGCGAGCAAATAAGCGAGGACGAAATTAAGAAATGTGAATTATATGAAACTATGAAACTATAAACCAATCGGTGTCTGGCACATGGTTGTGGGTAATTTAATAACTATTTGGATGTAAAGAGAACGTGCACACTAACGTATGCACAGTCGGTACTCTGAGATATCATTTGTACAATTTAATAGAGTCTCAATAATAACATCTCATCAACATAAGATAATAAAGTATTCTCGGTGCTCGACGCCACTAGCAGCCACCAGTTCCAATAATACATAGTTACGTTTCAAAGACGCAGAAATAATTGTGTGTATTCAAGTGAGTAACAATAACTGATTTTTTTTTACACCACTCAGATGGCACACATGCACACGGCTCATGATAATAATGCTGGAACCGGGTGGACGTTTGTAACACCAGGAGCGTCACTGCTGACCTTGTAGAAAACCGTTGTTGTTTTTCTGAGTCAATAAACAATTTTTATTATTTATTTTATTTATTAAACCTTCTGATGCCCTTCTTGAAGAAACCCACCACGAAGAAACCATCATGTTGTGTTCCCGCCGGTAAGTAGGGTAGCCAGACCTCACTGTACCCCTCCTTCCCCTCCCCTTCCTAGCCTCCCCACCCCTTCCCAGCTCTCCCCCTTTCCCTTCAGGGTGGGCAGCGCGTGTGTGATACCCTTAGTGTTGCACACGTTCATAGGCCACGGTGGCCGCTTTCCATCAGGTAGGCCGTGTGCTTGTCTACCACCTACGTAGTATAAAAAAAAAACCATATTGTAGTCACTTTTAAAAATCGCAGCAGAGAGTTCATTACACAACGATGAAATTCCTTTCTTAACACAAAGGGTGCACCGTTTCTGACAAAAAACGAACTCATTGTACTATCACTACGAAATGCTTTAATATAGGTACTTGAATTGTTTCTCAAATGTGAAACAATGACTAAAATGAAGCAGTCTTTAGTTTCCAATATCCTTTAGCAAAAAGCCTTTGAGTAAGACCGAAGTGTGAAAAAAAGTTGTTGCTTGCCACACAGAAGAAAAAGTCTGTGACCCGCTGCGGGTAGTAATCGTTTGGGGAACTGTAAATATTTAATATAGGTATTTAAGTATACTGAAGTATCTAATGCCCTGTCTATTTAACGCTAAGTTACAAACATAGCATCAAATTCTAATCTATCCCTGTAACAAATTTCAGCCAGATTTGTTTAGCCACTAAAGCATGATTGAGTAACAAACATACATTTATCCAAAAATCTTTACAAACTTTCACATTTATAATATTAGCAGAATCGTCCCTAGCTAGCGGCATCCCGCGGTGTTATTGTGATGAGTACCTAAGCAACTCTTTTGAAAAATGTAGGTGTAATGTTGCCTATTTTATGGGACATGAAAGACAGCGTAGTTTTAGGGCTACGCAATTCTTTTCATTACGGAAATATTTAGATACATGAAAATATAAATAAAAACCCTTAAACTTGAGCATTTGAATTCACGGAGCGAGCAGCGCACAGATACTTTAAGAGAATGTTCACGTCGACATTGACATTTTAACTTCAGTTTGACTCGCGAGTTAAGAGTTGCAATTGAGAAGATACTGGAGACACGGGGTGCGCTGGTCGCACATTATGAAACTTGCTGAGTGCAACGTGTTACTATTACTAATGCACGAGTATAATACAGCGCGACACTAGGCCACGCTCACCAAGGGCTTTGAATCTACACTCATAATAACATAAGCAGCTTCTCACCTTATAATAGTTTTTATTCTTCTTTGGTGGTAGACAAGCACACGAATACCTGATGGAACGTGGTCACCGTGGTCTATGAATGTCAGAATACGGGACAGTGGCAACAGCATTCTCAAAACAGTGGCAGAGAATATCAACTCTCCAATTGTTAAATTTTTGGTGGGAAGGACGATCAGTTAGGATCGTATAGCGGACTGGAGTCCTCCTCACAAAAGGAAACAATAAAATAATATAAATAAATTATGCATACTAACTTTAGTCTTTAAGTCTTTACTAACAAAAATGGATCACTGTTATCTGAAAATAAAATGAATTGAATTGAATTGAATTGAATAAACAAGATTATCGAAACATAATATGAATTTGAAATCGAAAATGATATGAATGATTTCACTGATCGTTATGACACTGATAATTAAGCCTATAAATTATGCGATCATTACGCCTGTGTATGTTTAATGCATATACGATTAGAATAAGGTACCGATGAGGTTATTAACAAAATTGGATAATGGAACTAGCGCTGAACTGTGGTGAGTTTATGACCAGACTAGCTGACGAGCTACCTTTTTAGTTGCAGATAGATAGTTTCAGTACTAACAATGTTACCAGCCTACGATTTCATTATAATATATTTCTCTTTCTGTTATATTGTGGACCTCACAATGGTCCTATTTTTCTTTTTCTAAACTATTGTAGACTGTTACATTGTTATATTTTATTCACGTAAATAAACTCATATACTCAAAAAAATTATGTTCATTATTTACTCATGAGATGAATAAATTTGTGTAAATACATTCTGCGTAACGAATTTCCATAAATCCGTGTAAAGAAAACACGAGCTCTTTCATTTTAAAGGGCACGTACAGCATGTTCATTTATCAATTTCATTTATAAGTCACCAGAACGATATTTCAGGCGAGCACCTCTCCGCGGTGGCTCGGGGCGCTCCATTCATCCGGGACTCCGGAATTGGCTCCAGATTATCCGCAGCCCGATGTATTATTTAAGGATTGAACCGAACGATATAAAAATCAGGTAGAAGAGATTCGTCGAAATGCTTTCTTAGCAGATCCTTTCATGGGTTTAAGGAGCGAGTGAGGTATGGAGTGTATCTAGAATATAGAGCCGGCTTAAGGCAGTTTTAAGTTTTCCTACTCAAATTTATTATTGTAGTTCAGTCATATATTTTGTTAATGGCATAAAACTTGGCATAAACACCATATATTTGTAAACTCCTCACGATAATTTGTGGTGTGTTTTGTGAATCTACATCGACTGCAAAAAGCTTAATTTTCAGGGATTTTACTGAGATACATTTAATGGATAATTTTTATAACTGAGCTAAAAAGACAACAGACTGCTTTTGAAACTCAGACTTTAACGATAAATCAAGTTGCACATTTACTAGATTAAAAATATTTTAATTTAATGAATGAAATCAGTTCTGTTAAATCTCTCAGACGTCACCTCGTTAATGTCTTTGCTCTCAGACGTCACCTCGTTAGCATCTGTGCTCTCAGAGGCCGCTTCTTTAGTTACTTTCCTTGCGCGCCCCTCTTTCGCGCAACTCATGTTTTCTTGGTCATACCTCAACTGTCCTTCGTCTTAATCTCAGTGAAATCTTAATCGCCTTAGTAATATTTTTTATTATGTTCGTTATTAATTGGACACTCAGACAATAATAATCTGTACCTTGAAGCTAATAAGTAACTGAATGTGTCCATTGACACTTTTCTTATAATCTCTATTGTAAGTGATAGAGATTTTGATGTTGTGTTCTTTTCCTTAGTAATATAAAGTGAATTATATTTCGTCAAACATCTTATCAATAAGTCACACAAGGAGAATAATACCATGAACAAAATACGAACAGTGGGTCGAGTAATGTATTTCACATTTTTATTTTTATTCAACGTGGAGCGGTCGAGTGCGCTTGCCACCCTCACGTGAAACAGATTACATTTTTATATCATTTTTGTGGAGCATCGTTTACGTTACGGACGCGTTCATTGTTCTCACAATTCCCCTCAATGGCTGTTGTCGCCTGTTGCAGACAAATTAACATTTCCCATTTCCCGTCGATGATATGAAGCGAAGCGGCGCATTTTGCGAACTCACATTAATTTAATAAGCCGAGTTCAACGTTCGCTTATCCCACTGGAATTTGTTTACGATAGAATGTAACAACTTGTCGTAAACAGCGAATGTTGTTATATGTTTAATGTCAATATTACGTTCCTCAGTTCTGCAATAACAGTATTCACTTTGAGCAATTTTACACAATTTGCTGGCGCCATCTTCCCAGATATAGAAAATTTTCAGTAACTGTGTTACTTCGCCTTGGCTCCATTTCTGATAAGCGTGAAATTCTAACGTGATTGAAATTGACGTAAACGTTGTTTTTTTTTTTACGACGTAGGCGTAGACACGGCCCACCTGATGGAAAGCGGCCACCGTGGCCTATGAACGTGTGCAACACTAAGGGTCTATCTTCATTTCGATTGCCATCCTAAATATATTCCACATGATAGTACTCTGTCCAATAATGCGCTCTGTGGCAACTGCTACAGTAAATAAAGTCTGGACCGCTAATGTCGTCTGAAAGATAAACTACACATTTAGAGCCACGTAGAAATAAAAGTCGTTTAGATAAAATGACAGCTTAATAAGAGTGACATGGTGTGTTTTCAAACACAAGATGAAGAGGGTCGGAGGTCGGAGGTCGGAGCACAGAACAGCTGCACTTGACTAATGATGTTATAGAAAAGTAATTACTGACAGCAAATATTTAGTTTAACTTTATTTAGTAGATATTACGAGTAGTATACCAGTAGTAAGTTTCAAGAAGCTCCGCGAGCAGTACCTACTAATCTTGTCCTGCGACCCGTGGGGACAATTGGCGTATAACATGTATTTAATAGTTCTTGTTTATTAGAATTGTTGATAAAATTATAATTACGTATGTTGTTTAACAATGTTTAAATATCGTCATCATCTATATTCAATATATCTACAGGTTAAGTAAATATCGTTTAACCTATAGATTCCGTTTAACAAATAACAGGCTCGATTATGTTGCCGGTCCTGCAGTGCTGCTCACACTGTCACAAAAGTTATAATAATATCGATGCACACTTCCTTCATTGATGCATATCCACAGTTAGGGCATATGTTACATAACTAGGTCTGTTATTTAGGCTGTATTGGGCTTCAAAAGTACCTTAGGATCTATAATCTTTTGCCAGCCTAAGTGTAATTTAATCAAAAGTAACGTAGATAGTGTTCATAAAGTAAACTAGATCGATATTTTGTTTCTTTATAAGAAAATAAAAAAGCTCGTGCAAGTATTATCCTAAACTTAATTACATTATTAATTAGATCTATTATTCAGTAGCTTTTAGGACTAGTAGTTATGTAATGGCATCTTTTTATAGGTACAGTTTTTGTTACAAATTGTCCAGGAAGAGCTCGGGATACCTATGTACCAATTATACATGAAATCTTTTAGGCTTAAAATCTGTAGTCATGTATCAAGAGTGACAGAGGTCGAACGTGCACCTTAAACAGGAATCAACTTGTTGACATTATTTTGTTCGCTTAAAATCAGTACCTAACTGTTGAACTATATACTCGTAAAACAAGTGAATATCACAATTCTTTTGAGCACGACAACGTGATACTCGTATGTCAGACGAACTAAACGAACTGACAAAAGCGACACGTCAAGTACCGTTCAATTATATCAACGCTTTAGTGAAATCGACGTCTTGACAGCTCACAAATCGAATGACGATCAATGTCAATAACTATGTGTTGGCAATTTGCGGATAACGTCCGCGTCTGAAACATATCTAATAATAATTTATTTCTCTTTTGAATCATTGACAACGAATAAAATAGGTAACATGTTAGATATAGGTATTCTTGTCACGGGGTATAATTAAGTTTGGATGTGAGCACGAGTCAGCAGCAGAGCTGATAGAGTAGCATGTGGGTAATACTTTAACCCGATTGCCAGCTCGTTCCGCTAACCTAATAAAGTGATCCATCTCAGTGCGGCACCGCGGGCACACCCCGCGCCGTCGCCGCCTCGCTCCCGGCACGTGACATTTAAAGGCACTTTTGCAAACGATCTACATATTACGTAAGTCGCGAATAAAAGCAATGATTGATGATCTCACATCGCCCGCACCACATTGAGAGAAATTATTCCAAACCCAAACTACTTACTGTAAGTGCGTAATAAAACTACAAAGGCTTTCCGCCACTTTACGTATAGAAAATTGCACTGAAAATAATCTTGTGTCATAGTTAATAAATAAATAATGATCCAAGACATTTTAATAATAAAAATAGCATGTTCGAGACGAACACGTATAGAGGTATAGACAAGTGGGGGGAAGGGGAAGGGGTAAGGTTTCTCGATGTTCCCACTGACGATACAAACTCTCTTCAGTGAGCTCTGGCTACCCTACTCACCGCTGGAAACACAGCACAAGGTTATTATTAGCCGCGGTATTCTGTAGGGCGGAGATATTTCCCCAGTCGGTCTGTTCAATGAGGACGGGAGATACCATCAGTTTTTATATGACGATATCGGATTTGAAAGTTCACTACAAATATTTATGAAGTTACAGGCAAGTCAGAACTACTAAGCTCCAATTAATTACGACACGAGAAAAACGGTGGAAACAATAGTGGAGACGTGTGGACCACAAGAACTGGCGAGATTCTACTAACCTACATTCTTTAACGTAAAAGTATATCGCGCTGTGAGACACTAAAATACCTCGGGTATTGTTATTTCGCGATTGAAGTTCATTTTGTAATTTGTGTTTTATGTAAAGTGTCTTAGAAAATTTCTGTTTTGTTATCGACACTAAGAAACTGATTTTGATTTGTAAAGGAGTTGTATTTAAAACCAAATAAAAAAGACAAAGTGAAATAACGTATTCTATATATGTAAAGTGTATATTCATGCCAATTATTAGGCAAATCTTCTTCAGATTGGTAACAGGCTTAGAGAAATACAGGCCAATCAGGAGGCCGTCAAGCGCACCTCCGACACTACTACAGATGGGGCTCAATTACGACATCTTTCACCACAATCCGACCTCAATCATTTCATTGTTAAATACATTTTAATCCAGAAACTTGCTCTCCAGTTATTCATTGATTAATAGCAAGTAATAAAACTCTACCTTCTATAGTATAAATATTAGCAGAACACTAAAAGATGCGCTACCTATGGCATCTGTCTCGCATTAGCTGGCAAGTACATAAGAGCAAAATACGTAAATTAAAGCAAGCTGTCCGCCTACATGACTTTGTAAGTAACTATTAGCATAATCCTATGAGTAATTAACAGATGCTAAACGCTAATGAGCGCGCCTCCACACACAACACTTGTACACGTCACTCCAAGTGATAGTTTAATTTATCGGATTACGAGGCAATCTACACAAACGGGAGTGTGCCAGCTAAGCTCACGGAGGATGCAGCCACGCACCACCACCGTGTATATATACACACAAACAACTTCCTACTGACCTTATTTAAAATTTCATTGATATACATCACTTGGTAACTTTTCATCTGACGAAACTGGATTTACTTAATTAATCAAAGTTAATGCAAACATTATACTTATCCTTTATAGGAAGCATGTTGTAATTCACCGGCTATAACGCTTATACAACCAAAAATTATTTAATACCAATAAATACTTTGGGCTTTTAACGTATTTCCCAAAAAGCCCTTTACTTTCCACGTAAAGTAAATTTGATTTGAGTGTATGGGGATGTAAAATATATGACCTGATAACACTTGAGTTTGTTCAATGAACAAACTTTTACTTAAGGAACCTGCAAATGTAATAGCTTTTAAATTATATTATTATTCAGTATACGCGTTTGTTGTTATACGATCCCGCTTTTATTCAGACTACATCAATTACTGTTCCTTCGCAATTAGGTCTACCTAAGAGAAAGGAATGAAAGAAAACGCAATTAAAAATAAATTAACAGAACGGTCAGTCGAGAAACGTAATGAAAGCGTTCTTACAAGTAAAATAGGAATCAGTTAATCCCTTATTTTAATGAGAATGACTGAAGTACTAATTAGGGCTATCAGCTGACCGCATGTCGGTGCCACGCCACCCGCGCCCCGCGCACCGCGCCACAGGCCAGATGCGCTCAAACTGTATTATCAAACGAATTAAACGATAAATTTCTATCCAACCATTAACGTTCATAATTTTATTTGATGGTGGTCTTACCGGCGTCTATTTTGACAGCGTTTTCACACCCCATCTTAAATTTAGAGCAAAGATCCACCACACCGCACCTTCTTCAGCGCCAACAGTTGTCGCTTACGGCTTCGAAATTTTATATGACAATGATTCCACCTGAAACGTCTTTACCGTTGGCCGTCTCACTAATAGCCTCAAATACAAACTCCTCTCCAAACTATTTGAATCATTTGATAACCTCGTTCATTCCACCACATAATTGTCGCAGTTATTTAGTTCAACCAGCTGTACTGAATTCACTACCACTATCACTCTACAATCATTCTAGTGATTGTCCAAATAGTATATTACATAATTGAGATATATTAGGTATATAATTATAAACCCAAAAAAGCACACAGACAATTAATTACATATAGAAAGACGGCTTTCTATTTGCAATTTGAATGTTCTTTCAGCGTTGTTATTTCAATCGTCACAGTCTTTATTTAAGTGTTTTTTGATGTTATTTTTAAATTCGGTGCTCGTTGGTTCGCAACACTGATCAGAATTTTAATCCTCTCCATTGTCTATTAAAGACTTTTGGAAAATTATTCAACTTAGTATACTTGAAAATTCCGCAGCGGTAATTCCAGTGAGAATAATTTTACTCTGAAGTTAAAAAGTATTGCGAACAAAGGCGCAGACTATTGAACGGCAAGCGGCAGCGGCTACAACAAAGAAAGTGCTTGATTAATGCTAATTAAAAATTAAAACCATATTGCGCGCCGCCGCCGCCGGCCGGCCGGACCGCACTTCACCGAGTTGTGAGTAGGTCGGTCGCGATCTATTTTAGGTAGGGTCTTCACGACAAACACTTACTCCTCACTCGTCAGACCAAATTAACAAAGGATGCTCTAGTAATCTCTTCGGAATACTTCACATTTCAAAGATAACGAAACAACAAGATTATAGCTAATGGTTAGAGTTCCTCACTCGAGATCAATAAAACAATGAAAACACTATAATATAAAAACGTTTCATGTTTACCTAGTTTTGGTGCAACTTTAAATAACTACATCAGTTCGCTGGCAGGTGATGCCACAGTTATTCATTATATTAGGTCAGGCACTCAGGCCAAGAGATTATTGTTGTACTTATAACTGCATTAGTTAATAACCCACCGAAGTTCCCGACAAAGCTGGCAATAAACGACACTTAGTAGTTTACTACTGTCCATTCAAATAGAAGACAACGTTGTAACTTAACGTAACAGGTAAGACGTCAGACCAACGGACGAGGGGACGGGGTAGGGGGGGTAGATAGAATTAATTGTCGGTCATTTATAACAAACTCTAGAACGAGTTGCGAGCAGCGCCGGGACCAAACTTGTTACATATCTGTTAAGGAGTGTAAACAGCGTCATTACATTTAGTAGCACAATACGATCCACGGAGCAGTGTTAGAAAGGAAACAATTTACTGCAAAGTGGTATTCCAAGTGCTTTTCCTTTTTAGTGCGCACTGTGCGGTCTAAAAGGAACCTCATTCCGAGCTCGCTCAAGCTGTGGAATGAACTGCCTGCTATGGTTTTTCCAAGCGACTCAATATGGGGTTCTTCAAGAAGGGCATTAAAAGGTTTCTACCGGGAAGGCTACACTCGTGCTGCATCTTCGCCCCTGGTGTTGCAAATGCCAGGTTGTCACTTTAGCCTTGCTTAGCTTGCAACACCAGGGGCGAGGATGCATCCACTCCACATTACTTTCCATCAGGTAGAAGTGCGCGTATGAACTACGCTCACAGCAAATATCTGTATGCATGAATGTGGCTATCAGCCGTCCGTCCTCGATGTCCAACAAACATCTATGGCAGGCGTTATGAGTGATTGGAGCCCTAAAATCCCAACAAAAGGTCTAACTGCAACCACTCTTATTCATCGTCATCATTTCAGCCATAGGACGTCCACTGCTTAACATAGACCTCCCTCATCGACCTCCAATCCAACCGGGTAGAGGCATCCAACAGGTACCCATGCCTTTGACTATGTCGTCCCACCATCTGTCGCATCTCTAGCAGTGTCGGTAGCAGGTTTGGTAGCTGATGTATATAGCTGTCCATCATACCCCTCGATTCCCCTCAAGACGTCTGCCTTAGTCGACGGACACTGTCGTCATTACTCTCCAGCTTCGTCAACTGACTCTGCCCAATAGACAAGTCTCTGTGGTCTCTTATAAGACAGGTTCATTAATAGTCATGGTTCACAGTTTTCATTTAATATCGATATTTCGAACAAAACTTTGTACATTTTAATGTTCAACGTTTTAAAGAGCTCTCGTGCTCCGACGCCATTAGATATAGTTCCATTTCCGAATTTCCTGCGCTATCTCACCAGCTGCTGCAATATCGGTTAGAATGGACAAAGATAAATTAAGCTATAAGAAACCATTCCGACTTGTGCTATTGAAATAATAAACTGAACTCTGGGATACAGATACAAATACGTTCAAGTCGATGACGGTTACAATTTATACTTTATAAAAATAGTATAATTAATCAGGTAGTTCTTACTTTTTAAGAATAAGAATAAAAACACGAAAAAACTTATCACACAATTTTATAATTCTTGTAACTCTTGTCGATTGAATTTGCAGCATTGTGTGCAAAATGGAAATTAAATGCAACAAATGTGGTAAGTTGCTTGATTTTATTAAAATAATTCTAAACAGAAAACTATAGTTTGATTTGTTGTGAAACTCTTAATTTTATGTTTACGTATAGTGTATCTATGACAGAAAAAAATCTACGCGAAAGAGTGAAGAAAAAAAAATAGTGCAGTCGCAGCGTGCGACGCCCGGCTCTGATGCAAGTAGCCGTTGTAAATCGGGCAATGAAGCAAACAAATGTGTGCGCATAAGCGGAGAGTGTGCGCTTTGTCAATGTTAATGTTCTATTGACTGTTGCTTTTTAAAGAAGTTGCATTTTAGTAGAGTTATAACTAGTACACAGACAGGCGTTCTGATATTTTAAAGAAATTCAGGCTTATGGAACTTTACCATTTCTACGATGAGGAAACCGCATGGTATTTCTTCACACTGCCTAATATTATTTGAATAAAAATATGTCTACTTTAATTTGTTGTGCTGAAAAATCGTTAACTTAATAACTTAATATATTTCATCTAAATGAGGTGAGTTAAAAAAAATGTGAGTGAAATAGACTACTTCTAATAGACTACTAGATAGTACTTTCAATCATCAATATATTAGGCAGTGGGAATAGTTTAACAAAGTCGTTAAATTAAGTTAAAGATTAAACATTTACACTTATACCTACTAAGATCTATATACAGTATATACCGTGCCATTTATTGCATATCCACTTAGTTGTGACAAAGAATTGTGGCTCGTTCTGCTACACAGTGCAATAATGCGAGTCCTACTAGTGTCTATGATTTGAACACATTAAATTTCATATGATATTGTTGCACCCGTATGTTATTTTTTTACTACATATAATTGGATACAAATCCATCGTCGTAACACTATGTGTGTACTCATGGGTACGCATGCAGGGCACCACGCGGCACGCCGGGCGGGGGCGACTTCACGAACTTTACAAAGTGTTATCTCGCTTCTCGTCGGAGTCGACTCAGTCAGGTGTTCAAAGTCACGAATCGTTATCGAAACGGCGCACAACTTTCAATTTTGTTCAACTTGCAAACTTTGCTGTCTTTAAAAGAAATTTCTTTCGTTGAAGTTTCAAAAATGATATTTTAATTTTTTAAATTTCCCTTGCAGACGATATTAAAAGATACTTGTTTCTCTCAGTAGATCTGAGAAGCGTTTTAAACATTTATAAAGAAAAAATTAAGTAACCCGTCCAAGAGTAAGTTAGTGAAGTTATCATACAATTTACAATAAAATTATTTTACCTTCAAACTTGTTTAAATTAGTAATATAATACTGAGATTTTAAATAAGGTTTCATATTAATAAGCTTATAAGTACGTACAAATGTATGTGAAGTTACCTTTATGTAATTTTATCAAATTTTTCTGCAGCTAACATTGTGTTTATGCTTGGCTTGAAGTATCCTGCGACACATGTGGCG
This sequence comes from Pelosia muscerda, assembly GCA_963691645.1. Lineage (NCBI taxonomy): Eukaryota > Metazoa > Arthropoda > Insecta > Lepidoptera > Erebidae > Pelosia > Pelosia muscerda. The sequence goes on along the minus strand of OY829115.1, from coordinate 16,533,908 downwards.
ACATCTGTTAAAAGTATGTTAAAAATAGCTTCATTGGTGACCTATATCACATACTATATGAGGTATAATACCAGTCTTAATAATTATGATGTTGTAAATGAAACATCTACCTACAGTTTGTCAAAATGATTCGTCATTCCGGTTGGTTACGTTTTTAGATCGTTATTTAAACGTTCCAATTCGAGCCACAAACTAGCACTTACACTTACGAACTTCACCAAATATGGAATCGATGACGTAACGATCGTGGAAAATGGCAAAGTTACAAATTTATGAGTTCAATAGCAGCTGCCAACGAAGTAAATCACTCGCCCGGGAAGGAGCCCCGACCCGTGCCGCCCGAGCGCGCCCGCCCCGCGGACCTCAGCGCTCGCGGGTCTGACTTTAGCTCGCACTTATATACAAAGGAGTATTGTTATTGCCTCCTAGCACTTAGCTTGCGTACTGAGACCGCAACTGATCCAATTTGACGCTACACGGAAGCGCCGCCCGCTTGCAGCATTTGATAATTACATAATTATATATACAAATGCACACAAGCTATTAAGCTTAATAACACACTCGCAATATACTAATTAATGTACTGTTACACTAGTGGAAATGTATGCCTGGGGTAAATCTATACGTGGTTAGTTTGGTTATAAAATAACCTAATTGTTGAAAATGACTTGTTAATGAATTGTTAATAATACTGAACTTTTAACGTCGTGGCTATACCTAACTGCATATAAGAAACGTATTATTTTCCGTTTATGCATTTGAGTAGTAGCTTTGTTGTAGCGGTAAGCCGTCGGTCCCGGTTGACATATGAATATCTATGACAGTCGTTACAGGTTACATCAGATGGTCTCTGCGCTTGTCTACCACCTAAGTGTTGTAAAAAAAACCTCGATAAGTAAGGAATCGTAATAATATAATAAAGTAACTCATAGTTATTGATATATCTGAATAAATTCATTAAAACCATGTGGCTACCGTCTGCTTGTAGAATCCATTCGCTATTATCGACTTCGGACAGATTAACGTTGCGCACATTTGCTTGATATTTTTTCTGATGAGCAATAGCTTCAAAGATTTAAAAAAATGAAATGGTTTGCGATATACCCATTGTAAGTTCCAAATTAGTATTCACAACGATATCGTACCCAATAAGAAGCAAACGTGCTGTGTAAGCAAAGTTCCCGAAGTTTATTCACAAACTTGGCTAACACGAAATGTAAAGCGAAGGCTATTTATTATTTGTTTCGTAAATTTTTATAAGCGAGCAGCGAATTTAGCCGTGACTATATTAGTCGTGCCAAAGTTTGTATTGCGCGGGGCTTGCCAAATACAAGTGCGCGAGTAGAATGCGAGCGCACTGTGCACTGTGGTACTAATGCAGTGAATGAACAAGTCTACAGCGGCCGCGTAGTTTATGCTACTGAGCGTAAATAGGACACTGCATTCTGCAAGACTAAGTGTAAAGATACCAATGTGTGCGCGTTATGTACAGCAATCTTTACTATATATTAATATTAGATAGCAGTTTTCGTTATAGAATTAACTGGTTCATTTCAGAGGTCTAGGGCAAATTACAAAAAGTTTTTATTTTAAACATACTATTTTGGTTTCATATACATTTTTTGTACAATATTTTATGAACAATAATATTATAACCTATATTCATCAATCGAGCACCTTTCTTGTCTTGCATGTTATCCATCGGAAGGAATGGTGTGGCTCTAACGTCCGTCTATACCGGGGATCACGCATCGTTTCTTATGACAATCAACTATAATATATAGAAGTATATAGTACTTCTATTTAAAAAGCATGTTCATTAAAAAGATAATGCTTTCGAAAGTAGCCCTAAATTTTTATACTTACCGTTGAAATGAAACAAAAAAACGTACCAACTACTATAATTGCGTCTTTATTTAGCTCGATGAATAATATACAAATAATAATAGTATAGTCATTTAGAGACAGCCTCTGTGGCGTGGCGGTAGTGAACGCGACTGCTACGCAGGAGGCGCGGGTTTGTTCCCCGCTCAGTGTAAATATTTATATGCATGAATATGGCTATTTGCCCTGGTTTGGTCGTACCTCGGAGAGCACGCTATAACATAAGCCTTCGTTACGGGTAGTTGGAGCCCTCAGAAGTCAGATTAGTTTATCTAACTTCGATATCGCCAATTTGATGGAGGTCCGATGGCAGTCGCTTCACGGAAAATATCGACGGCAAGAGTATTTCTCTTAGTTCGTATATATATTCTCCGCTAAGTGCAAGCTTTGAAGTACAAAAAGTGAAATCTACTATACAAGATGTCATTTTGCTGTCCTGACTTTTACTGCCTCAATAGATGCTTCTTCATTCGGAAATACAAGAAAATGTTATTAGCAGTTCCACTTGACATAATATACGACTAGTTATTAAACGTTAGACGTCATTTGTTACGCATTTTTCCTCTGAAAGAAAGGAAATACTTCACAAAGAAAATATGTATCACATGACACTCATGAACTCATATGTGTCATATAAAAGTCACCTCACCGCGCGGCGGAGCGTTCGCGAGGAGCGCTACACACCGGCGCGTTATTTATTGCAGGAGGCTGACGTGAGCTGGCGAACTGAATGAAATAACGCAATGATATTGTAACTACTCTCAAATATAGTTTGCGTTATATTCTACGAAATTCAATCACGGCAAATTATAATAATAATTTATTGAAAAACAAATCCAGAAGCGCTATCATAACCAATTATTATTTGTAGTGCGTATGGTTACATAAAATAGTATCTACTTTACCTATCCAGAAGTAAAATTTTACCGTCGTTATATCATTAATAATTTACTTAACGATACAAGCTAAGCCCGTAACAATAACGAATGAATTTTTGACGATAAGTAGATTTATGAAACTCTTCATCTTCCCTGCGATAATCTGCCCATAATTTTATTATAACAGTAATGAAACGAAGCCAGCGTTGTAATCTGTTTTATCACGACCCAAATTTGTATGGAATTTTGCCACATTTACTTGAAAGTCGGCCATTAGCGATAAACAATCGTTCTGAAGCCGCCGCCACACTAACCGGTGAAATGGCGGGGAAGGGAACGTTGCGGTGCGGTACTCTCAAGTACGAAATTATTTAGTGCGGCGCTACCACTCAACTATGTTTTAGTCGCGGGGAAGGAGTTTAGCGCACTCGTTGAGCAGATAGATATATGGTTCTTTAACTAGCGGACTTTTACTTTTGAATACAAGGGGATAGACCGACATAGTAACAAAGTCACCCCAGCTTACCATCGAATGAGGTGCGTTAATTGACGATGTAAATAAATCTAGTCAAAATCATCATAATATGATCGAACGTATCGATAAACCTTCGTTGCGTTGCCGTTACGTAGAGCTACGGTGTAGCGTGTAGCTACGGCGTAGCACTAGATTACGGCGTAGACCTGATAGTACGCATTTCTATTCAAATATGTAATTACAAGATACACTCTATATATATAACACATGATTTATCTTTTAAGATATAAGACCGGAGTACCAAGCGGAGTGCAAGGTTACATGCCTTAGTTTGGTCTGGATAATCCGGAGTAGATTCCCAACGATGACATTGGACTATGAGAAGAAAATGAATGTTTTAGTGCTGACTAGACTAGACTAGTACTTTTTCGGAACGTGTGTACGATGTATAATTTTATATAATAATATTATATAAAATGATAAAATATAATACTAATAATAATTTTATATGATAATATTAATGTGACTGTAAATCATTATACATCAAAGTGTTATTCCAAGTTGCCATCCGATATTGGCTTGCAGTTGAAGTTAGCTTGGCCCCATCACAACTATGAATACTTAGACAAACAATGGCCGTACGCAGGTCTATATAACTATGGCAGCACCACGAACGTACCCATAGTAGTTTTTATGTATATCACCGATATATGATAAATTCACAAACTTGCATTGTACAGCTACACAGTCGTACAATGGCGTGTGTAGGTCTCGCCCTGCTATCGACAGGTCTACACTCGCAACAAAAACCAGCTGAGAAAGGTTGTGTATTGTGTTTGAGTTTCTACAGCCGCCGTGATCTACATCTGGTGAGATGTAGGTACACGGAAATGTATGAACAAGAAACTCTCACTCAAGAGCCGCAGTTTCGCCGTAAAGTCCAACAAATTGAGTACAGTAAGATATGATCTTGGCAAACAACAGTTCAACAGTTTCAGTTCAAATCTATATTGGTCTACCGGTTATTTCTTTACAATTAACCTCACAATTATTCACTTATTATCAACGTTTCATTAATGTAAATCATGTTTGCTATTATCGTACTCCGAGTACACTCTGGGCAACAAAGAAATTAATTCTACTAAATATTCTACTATATCCATCAAAGGTAGCGCGCAACCTGCCTAAACACATCGAAAGTGAAATAATGTACGAAATAACAATTATTTTGATATAAGTGATACCTACCGACTTGCTACATAGGTCATTGAACTCTATGTACTCCTTACCCGTTTCCATGGCATTACGCAAGCCGGTTTTGTATAGTACTAGGACAGACGAGCTATGCTATGCTATGCAATGCTATGCGCCTTAGCATACAAGGGACTCTGCTCTTGGACATTTGGACGTAATGTATGAGTAAAATAAGGGGAGCCCCGCCGCACCCACTATAAAGTGATTATAATGTAAAAAATCCTGGCAAAGATGTAGGTAAAAAAGGTACAGAGTGCACACCGATAATGTTCTGTGTTTCAGTAGTAGTTGTACACAGTGCATGGTATTCTATAAGTGTATTATGTCGGGTGTACTCCGTAAGCGAAGGCCCTTCGCACGGCCAGCGCCGCAATCTGCCCGACCTATCGCACATGACACATTGCTTGTTCATTACCACAAGTGATAACATGCACTAAATCTCCCTGCGACATTGTAATCCGAGGTTCTTGCCAGCGCCGGCGCAGTGCGCTCCAACTTGTGCCCGTTATTAAATTAGTTCCCAACTTCCGGTAATACCCACCAGCACTACGGAATTGGGTACTTCTTGAAGATATAACTAGAAATGCTTATTTATTTTAGTTCATATCGTTATAATTTGTAGTTGTAAAACTTACTTTAACTGTTAAATTACCGTCAGTTTTTTCAATGAATTTTTGTCAACTTAGAAATACTTAATGTAGGCACTTTAATGAAAATAACTTGCCAATATTGCCTCCACTTTTCTTAAAATAAATAAAAAAAGTTTACAATAAATCAAATGGTTGTACCTACCTACTGTCGAACTACCGATGGCTCTACAGTCAAGGCATATTAGAAGCAAATTTTTGTAAAGGCAAGTCTGAGAAGTTTAAAACATTATAAAATGATGACTCATTTGTATTTAAATACAACTCAAGTCATGGTCATCGTCTTTGCAGGTATATTTATACCACTTAGGCGGCAGACACGGCCCACCTGATGAAAAGTGATAACTGTGGCCTAAGGACGTTTGCGATACCAGAGTCGTCACGACCGTGCGACGACCCTGTTGAGGATCGAAGGTTTAAAGAGTTTCGAGAATAAATGTATTATTTTCACCACCCTCGTTACACCACGTGATAATACTAAAGAAAGGAGAAGAGATAGACACATCGGTTCATTAGACACTGCATCATAACACATGAAGCACATTTTACGAAACTATGGACGTATACCGAACTCCATGTATAGAACATTCAATGTTTGCAAACGATTGTGTTGTACTATTGACTGCGCGTGTTACAACACAGTTCCGAGCAACAACTGCTACAACTAGGTAACCAAATATCAAAACATGCAAGCCAAATACTACAACCCAATCTAAGCAGATAGCATCGAGCACAGATGCCGCTGCAGTTAACAGTACACATACCTACTCTATTATTATAAGAAACCTCAGATTTGTTCCCGGGTTCATTTGAAATCACAATTCTATTTAAATTTTAATGTCGCTTTAAGTACCTACACAGAACAACAATTAGGTAATATTGTCAACAGATTCAAAGAACCGACAAACAAAGCTATAATGTTTGATGGCCAATAACTTCACCAGATAAACATTTATATTGCGAATGGTAGTATAGCTACTCTTAATGGCCAACTATAAAATTATTCCATACGGATGTAACTTGTATTTGTACAAAGTTTGGCGGAGGTAGCCTCCCAGCTCGTGTCACTCCGGCAACCACATAATATCGTTTACATAAACCAGACGCGAAGCATCCTCGCGAACACGTGTAGAACATGCTTTTGAGAGAAATCTATAATTATCCACGATAACAAATTATGCGCGGTCCAACTACAATCCGTGACTGATATAGCTTCCTCGAACTTGCGTTTATTTCGATTGTGTGGGTGATATACACTCCTATAAGTATCCAAAGATAGGTTTGACATTTAAATCAAATTAATTTATTTACAAGAATATGGTACAATATTACAATATATTTATGTATGAAAAATCACTGCCAACAATGATCCTGACAGTTAAATTACTTGAATAAAACATACAATTAAAGGCAACAGACGTCCCCTGTTAAGTGAGGCCGAGATCATACTTAATTTTTTTTTTACTGAACTAAATATTTTGACCATTAACCCATTAACGTGAAGAGAAATAACGTACAAGATTTTGTTCTCGGCGCGTCGCCAACTGGCGCTAGGTCTCATTGAACAGATTAATTGTAATCTGTTCGATTAGCGAAAATTGCTGGACGGTTGGCGTCGCTTTATCCAAACGATCACTATTAACTTTGTAACTTAACTAAATTCATTTACGAAACTTAAATGGCAGTTACAGAAACTGAACGGCAATAATTTGTATTTAGCGATAGCAATATTTTGTGTACATGTTGACTGAACAATTAAAGCAGTTTACTGAACTAACGCCTTGTTAAAGATAGAAATGAAATATTAATTAGCGTGATTACAAGGTTACGTGTTACTTGCAAGGGATCAATTAATGTTGTTATATCAAGACTTGAATGAGATAACCCATTCAATTTTTTGTTGACCCTTGTTTTCTTTCTTCTCTATCCCAATTCCTATAATGCGGTGTAATATTATTATTTTATCATATGCAAACTGCGATTCACCGGCGTGAGTACATATTGCACGCACGTATTGTAGGTACCGATGTAAGTCGCCCGCGACGCGCTCCAGTTGCGCGCGCCCTACAAAGGCCGTCGTGGAACAAAACAACAGCAGCTTCATTTCCCTCGGCAACGTGCTCTCGTATCTTAATTTGGCGCATGTTTACATTATTTGAGGAAGTCTATTTTGGTCAAAACAAATCGCTATGGGCGTAAGGGACTGCAAACATTTTTCTTCCAAGCCTTATCTTGATTTTTATGGACGCTACTACTGTCTTACCCACGTGATATGGCAGTCGCTATCGTTAAAATCAAGACCGCAAACCCGGATTCCCTGCTCGAAAGTGAGTTACTTGAATGCATTTAAGTCGCTCGCGTGCATCGTGTGTTACTGAGGTATTAGGCTACCGACAAATTTCGTTAAGAATGTACAATTCTGCGTCGTGCACAAATAGGAGGAAATATTTATTTCATAACACAAAGCAATCAGTGAACGCCCAGCGTACGCACTAAGAGCGCCGAGCGTGGCGGGATAGTAACTAACATTTTATTTATTCTAAAAAAAAAGGTAATATAAATTCAGGCATTGTCAGACCTTCATATTTTATTTCAGTTTATTTGGTGGCAAACAGCCCTACTGCCTTCCTGGTCTGACCACTTAATCTAACTATGAAGTGAACACTAAGCAAATGTTCACTTCAAAGAAGTGACCACGCAGCCCCCCTCAGTAAGGAAGGGAAAGAGAAATAAACACAAGGGAAAAAGGAACTATCTACGCACGCTTGTAGAATGATAAATACAATATCTGAATAAGAATTGATGAGTTGCAAACTCTGTTACATCTTTTTGATAAGTCTTTACAAATAAATGAATCTCCTTTTTAACTGCAAATACCTTTCTTACCGCGGTAGCCTAGTGATATGGGTAATGGACTGCTGAGACGAGGTCTCGAGTTCGATCCCAGGTTTACCATGGCACACACCAATGACTTTTCGATGCTTTTCGAAGTTATGTGTGTATTTATCGCAGGTTTATAAGTGCCTCGGAGAGCACGTTAAGCTGTCGGTCCCGGTTGCCATACAAACATCTATGGCAGTCGTTACGGGTAGTTGGAGCCCTCAAAAGTCCAACCAGCCTAACTTGGAGCTTCGATATCGCCATTGGTCATTAGACCATTGGTTGTGGAGGTCAGATGGCAGTCGCTTCACGGAAAATATCGAAGTTCAGCCGCATCACAGTTAGACTGGAAAGCCGACCCCTACTGAGTTGGGAAAAAGGTTCAGGGAATGATGACCTTTCTTCGCTTGTCAGTTAAAGTCTTACTAAATGCAAACTCAGGAAGCGTTAATTTAAAAGCATCTTGAAATAGGTCGCTTACAGCTTACAAACAGACTAAAATCTTAAGCACATACATAAGACAAGTGACACAAGGGCCTCGAGCGAGGAGCCGCCCACCGGCCCCGACGTGTCACCGGCTGAACACAAAGGAGCTGCACCCTCGTGAAACAGATAGCGTGTACTCATGTTCGTGAATTAGTAGATTGACATCATGGGGTGTTGTTCTCAAAAACTATTAGCCTACCTCTTAAGATCAAGTAAACTCTAAATTACAATTCCGTTCCGTTATGAAATAATTTAAAAACAGATAGACTGGAAAAGTGAACCACGGACTCAAGGGCTTCAATGATGATGATAAAACGGAAAGATAATACTAGGTTACATTATGAAATAACAAAACGAAATAAAAAATATTATTACATTATTGCATACTCCTTACTCATAAACTAGTTTCCTGCAAAACGTTGAGAAGTTCAAAGCAAGAGCTATTGCATACTTTACACGTATTGGCACAGAATTCTGAAAGGAAATTGGTATTTGAGAACTACCTCACTTTAAACGTGTAAATATACTACACACTATCGCACTCACACTAATATGATGCAGGAACTCATACTAGCGTACGTACCATTTTTCATTTATTGGCCGTTTGAAATGAGAAAAACAAAGTCTATGAACTATTAGGAAATATCAATACAAACAACCACGCACGAGTCAGTGACCTTCAACTGACCAACAGTATCGAACAACAATTTGGATTATGGGTTCCTCAGATTGATCGATACTATTGTAGGTGTTTTGGGACGAGTCCGAAAGCCAAGAAGACATTTGTAGACCTTATAGCGAACTAAATTACTTGAGAAAATACAAGAAACTTTTGACGTAAAAGGGATATCAGTAGATCAGGACCTACGTGACAATTCAACTCGTGATAATACTCTACAAATAAACGCACAATGCGGTCCTTGCTAGGGAGTTAGGGAGCCAAGTCGAGTAATGGTCGGCATATAAATCGGAGTTCCTAAAACGAGCCCCAACTTCAATAAGGCGTTGAGAACCGATTTGAGGTGTCGAAATGAAGGACTACCGACATAATCTTGCCTGAGCTTGGCCATTCCACTCAGGAAATAAAACCATCGAAGTTCACAAGGAAATAATAATTCAGCTCATTCGCAATCTGATGCTGATAAGCGATATGAACCTTTGTACAAATCGAACAACTAAAATTACACTTTGCAATAATGTTGCCCGAGACGAGATACGATCTCCAAATGATTGCTCATAACGGTAATGGATTCTTTCTTTGGGTGCTTTGGACTCCTAAGAAGGATTTAATGAAGCGGTCGCAAGGATCGCAAGTCCAACACCTTAGCCATTAACCCAGTGGCTAGGTTAACATCACTGACACGTGGGTACTCCTAGTACAACCATTTTATGTGATCTGTAAGGACTAAGCTCGATAGTAGTATTCGTTAAAACAACAGCCATTGAATAATGATCTACGGAGGTGTGAAAATAATAGTAATATATTTAAACCGACCCGATAATCGAAGTTAAAACTTCGCGTTTGTGTGCAAATATTACCATAACTTATGCCACGAAACCAACGATGCAGAAGTGTTAGCTCGTTAAATAACGAAAGCGGATTGCAAACAACTACGGAAGACACAGAAATACGACGTTATTTATGCAGTTATTTGCGACGATTCTAACGAATAAATCAGCGAATAAGCGAACTGAATAACAACAACAGAGCGGGTTACATTAACCGCGACCGACAGGTTAAGGCCAGTGGATTTACATAAGTGATTCGAGTCATATTTCACGATAACGATACAAATTACGGGCAGAGCGATGGCGGGGGATTACGTCGGGTCTTCGAATGGCGCGAGATGGAGAGGTTAGGATCCCTAACGATTGACGATGCCCCTCAACTGAATATTTATGAGGTGAGTAGAGACACACCTTGTGCACAGTGACCAGCTGCTGTTTATTTACTCGACGAGTACTTACTTGTAAGCGTCGGTAGCCTAGTTGTTAAGGAGTCGGCCTTACGATCGAGAGGTCTCGGATTCAAATTCTGGCCATTACGCTACCAACGTGAACCCATACCTAACACAAGCCATTGACCTTAACTGGAAGGGTTAGAGGGAATATTAGTAATGACGGTTGCTAATATTCTTTAAAGAAAAGATAATACGTTTTATTACGTATGTCTATTAGTGATTCTAATAATTACAAAATATATTGTTATGAAATAGTTCAGTGGGGGTTAAAGAGGTATCAAGTCACTGGTCCTGTTTATACTGCAGAAAACTTTGTATTATTTCACTGATAATATAAAAACTGCAACACTGTTAATAACATCTAGTTTAAATAACTCATTTCAATTTCAATTTAACACACATTAATTCCGCACTTTATCGATACTTGAACAGTTTACTGTCTGAGAATCTCTCGAAAAATCCCGAAATAATTGGGTCTGTGTTAATACAGTGATGAACAAAACGAAAAGGTCCACCCGCTAAACAAAGATCACACACGGTCCGAGCTCTCAAACATCATAATCAAACAACGTGCCGTTCAATTAAAGTTTAAAACCTCGCCTCCATCGCGTCGCGTCGTCCTCTCTCGATCGCATCCATTAGCGTCCATGCCGCCGCATTTCGCGTGCGGTTAGAGCCGTTGCAAAATGTCCAGTGTCCATTTTATTTAAAATTTATACAAACGTAAACAGTTTCATTTAAAAAGCACAAAATTTATCATGTATTTTATACTGGAGCCATTTTATTTGCTTTTGATATACCTTTCCGTGAATAATCGTCTATTTATTCATCTATAACTTCTCTCTATCTTTCTGTTAATACAGTTCTGTTACAGGAACCCACTACCAGTACACTAACAGAGTTACCCACGCCAACGTTGTTTTATTTGAAAAAGTTACGGAACATTTAGATTTGATTTATTTAATATTTATCGAATTCTTTGTTATATATTTATATAATATATTCGCAGATAGCGATATATACCGATAATGGTAGCACGTTTTGGCGTTGTGGAGGATCATCGACTGGAACTAACGTAAAGTTGATGACGATGATGATATGTATATAAACACAAACATAGATTTTTTTTTATTTTAGAAATCTATTTCATTAGGCAAGGTGGCCTCCATGGGAATTGTTTTAGCTAAAACTGGATTGTAATTATACTAAATGAATGTAATCGGATCGTACTCGTTAAAAGTAAGTACAGTTGTAGAATGGTTTCGGCTCAGTCCTAGGTCCCAAGTGGAGAATATTAGATCCTAACCGGTACACGCTACGGTACTGCAAACAAATTGACTGTTATACCTCGCACAAACAAAGTACGCTCTTCAATTTTATATGAAAACAGAACCTCCATGTTTTGTTTGTCTTCAGTTAATGTTAACAGGCTATGTTTTGGGGTTCGAACAACTTTGAGCAACATTTGGATGCGTATATGTTTGAAGTAAAATTTTGTTTTGATGCTTATAACTTAGGTACTATGGCACGTGCCAAAGTTTAGATGGATCAGGTACTTTTTATCACAAATACTTTATAGTTTGTCGTATAATGTTGCCACACAGTGCTTTAATCGACTTTGGTTCCTAACTACTATAATTGTATGTTTCTTGGTGTGTAAACATGACTTCCACCCGAACTCGACGTAGTGTTTGCTAGTGGTTTTATTTAGGCATAGATAGCAGTTCAATCTCGTTACATGGAATTCTGAAGGCCTGCAAGTTGATATACAAACCTACTGATTGCTGTGCAGCCGGTTTTCGTAATAAAACGTTTAGGTAGGTATATTGCGAATAAGATAAAGGAAATAAAGCAAAGTAACACAACCCGTATACTTCATGAGGTCAGGCGTCCGAGCGCGCAGACCGCCTCGCCCGACAAATAAAACAGTTTACGAACGAGCCAAACAGAGCGTGAACGCAAAATGGAACGCCGCGCGATCATCGGCTCCGAGCCACTCTCTGGGGACAGCGCGATTGAAACAAATAAGGCAGTGATGGCGACCGGCGACTCGTACTGTGTGACCCGATGGACGGCAATGGCCCACTCCAACAGTAATGAAACTACTACTGTGTGGTACGTATGTATATTGGGAATCCTCTTTGCGACTTGTTAGTAGCAGTAATAGCTTCCTTTGTTTCTTTTTATTTGTGTACTTCTCGTATGTTTTGTGAACTGATATCATAAATGTAAAAGTGTGGTTGTTGATTACGCTTGGTACAATTTGTAAGAATAAAACATATTTTAATACAAAACCAATTGACAAAATATCGCTTACTGGACTAATAAACGAGGCCACTTCATCATTTTAACATTCACAAGTACTACTGGTCTTAAAGTAGCTTCTCGTTTTTCAGGAATTTTGCAGGAATTGAAGTACGAATAGATAACTTTCATTCGGAAAAAAATCACTTTTACAGAAAAATAACTTTCAGACGCTCGTCCGGTATAACAGCTTGGTCTACTGACATCAATGATGTTTACTTAAATATTATTGACTGTCATTGAATATACTGTGTGAAAGACAGGAATGCAAATTTGACCAAAAATATTTATTTATCAAACATCCATATTTTTATTGGATAGTGTAAATAAATGGTAGTAGACGGTCATGTTGGTTTAAGAGCGCATTCTACACCAGAAGTGTTATTTGTGATTGCTGACTCCTATCAAATTGTGTTTGCGTGTAAACATAAAATATACACAACAGACCTACACAATTAAATGTTGTGGTTTACTTAATTACGTAACAGGCTCTCATTAGTAGCTGAAACACACATGTCCGCCGACGGAATATCAACGCGGCTTTTGAATTATCGATTTCGACCGCAAATTAACATACCTACCTACCTATGCAAAATTAGTTCAATCTCACTAATTGCGTATTAGAAATCTTGTTTCATTCATTTGATACTGTCTAAGTGGTAGAATTTGGAATATGACACTCACACATTATGCAAATTCTTTGAATTACTGTAAGGCTCAGTACATTTTACATTACATTACATAAAAAAGTTGGCAACAGTGAGTAGTCCGCATCATTAGGTGCCCTGAAGGCACTGACAGCACTCTCTAGACTTTGCTATTACGCTGAGACGTTCTTTCCTTGGTATGTGGGGTGAAGTCATATTGATGTACATTACATAACGAGTGCACTTAGCATTATTATTATATATATTACTATTTCAAAACACACAATGATTCATGTAGTTTTATCTTTGAAGCTTTACTAAAGACAAAACAATCAGATAAACGGTACCTGACAGTTGCTGATTAGTGGGGTGATTATTTCATTTCGTGCACATTACGCGGCGGACGATAAAGAATACATTAAACGTTAAAGAAATCTTAACCTGATATTATTTTCATTTAGTTAACGTAGCAGTGTATTAGGCGCAACCCTGAAAACATCTTGTATTTTATTAGAAATACTCGAAATTTAAAAAACGAAACCGAAAATCTAATTACCATCGGTGTCCCTTTCTCCAGATTTTAATAAATTAGTACATCCTGGTTAAAAATCTGTTGGAAGAACGAATTTTTATATACGTTTTCGGTTAATAGATTAACTAATCTATATTGCATAGGATATATTGTTTACGAAAGAACAAATTTAACTAGTTTAATACGACTTTGAAAAATGTCCCTAGTCTCACCCATAATTACCATTCGACGATATTCTAGATCCGATATTTTCGAATTTAAGCGTCACTATGCACTAAACTGAACATAAATTACTCGGCGGCAGTCACCGCTATACTACCAACCCAAACTCAAGCATCAAAGAGCGAGTGAAACTATGTAATTTAAAGTTCTCCTGTTCGGAAAGTGAAGTGGTTCAAAATATTTCTATATACCATTCGCATTTTCAAAGGTAATTAAATTATAACTTCTATATAATTATTTGTCAGGTGTATCCAATATAGATCTTCTATACGCTGGTAAAGTCATCAGGTCTTTATCTATCAAAAACTGGAGTATCTAAATAAAAATGCTTCTAAATCTAATTACCGTTCTTCTAATTACCATTTTTTACCATTCTAGGCCGCAAAGAGATTAACCAGCAAATTTGCTTTCTCTTGCGGCTCATGGACCAGGGATCCATCAGGGTTACGCAAGGGGGGGGGGGGGGCAACGAACGCGCGAGCGAATGGGATATACTACTCCATACCCAGACTGATCTCACCGACGACAGCAGTTGCACTATCCGATGGGTCCTTACGTTCAAAGCAGCGCTCAACCCATGGGATGGACGCAAAATAGTCACGCAGTCCATCCCAGTCCGCTGACGAGTAGTGCCAGAGACGCCGATTTCCCTGCACTGATCGTGGGGGCGCTAAGATAGGCACCTTGGAACAGACCAGACAATGGACGGAGTTGCCTAAAGCGGCTTGCACCGAAACATTGTACTGGTCTGGGTGGCTCGTCAGCTGAAGGTCTAGCAAAGAGGTTGCTAGGCCCGACCCTCTTGGTATTCTAGTGACCTCGTGTACCAGTTGGGTCAGGCCGTGAGCCAGAGCAAACGCGTGGGCGGCTCTTCCCGCATGGTTTGTTTTGGAGGAGCCCAACCCAGATCTCGTGGTGGGCGTTAAAAATACAATTCAGCGTTCGGAAACCGCTCCTACGCATCATCTGCCGCCTGACTCTGATATTCGAAGAGTCGAGTTGTCTCGGCATCTTCAGTATGAGAACGGTAAAGTCACACATAGATTTGACTCGTACAGCCATGGTCTACGCGTACCCACAGGACAGAAAAGGATGGGTCCTCAAGGTCAAACATCCGCCCTAACAAACACGCATACCCCGGCTTTGGGACGGAAATTTTCCTCTAGAACATAGCCGGGGTAGAGCAGGTAGGTCGTGTCATCAGGGCGGTATATTTGGGTCACCGTGAGAAAGAGCAAGGCTGGTTTCAACGTCTCTAGATGTTGGTGGACGGCGTTGAGTTTTGCATGGAGCCCAGAGATGTTCGTTCACTCCACCTCAAATAGCGAACTTGTGGGAAAACGAAGAGCACTGCCATGGAGGGGTAAGAGGAGGCGTGAAAAGAGATGATGGTCGTCGCAGTACCGCGTGACAAAGCGCAGGAGATTGGTTTTGTCTATGAATGTGAGGAGTGGCGAGAGCCGACGCGCCGATCGGAAGGGCCCCCGTACCCCCCCCGAATAAGGTCGCCGGGTTCCCACGTCCGGTCACCAACCGGCACGACGAACCAAATCGGGATTATGCGCGGCCTGGTGAGGCATCCTCCCAGGGTGGTTAGCCCCGGTTGGGCCCCTGTACTATACCGCGGGCGGCCGGCGGCACCACCGTTTCTACGGGTCTCCCTGGTCGCGGATCGCCCCGCACCACTCTCACTAGACTACGCCAAGACCCACTGGTCCCACTAGTACTGCGACCACCATCACCTCTGCCCGGCTATGCACTTGCTGATCCCTGAACGCAATCCAACCGAAATTGGATTACTATGAAGCTTTATACCAGACTCCAACCGACTAAACTGCACGGTCGCCTGTGTGGGTCGTTTGGATGCCGGAGGTGAGGTTGGCTTGCATATTCCTCGCACCCCGGCCAACCCAGGGCCATCTCAGCGCTCTGCCCATGCATCTGCGCAGCGAACCATCATTACCATATCCTGAGATCTAATTACCGTACTTGTAAAATCTCATTACCGTTTTCACAAAAATAGAAACGTCGAAATCTCAAAGGATAAAAGAGTTATTGCTGTCCCTCCAACATAATTTAAAAGTAACGCTTAAATACTTTACAAAAAATATATAAAGAACATATTTTGGAACTAATTTTTATTTTTTTTTCAAAACATCAAATATGCTCGAAATGAAATATTCACCCAGTGGCAAAAAACTAGGAATTATAACCGCACGGGTTCAGCGGTCTAACTTCAGACAAGTACTCTCCAGCGCAGCGCCGCCTTACACATGATTTACCAAGATGGCGCCGCCCGGACCTCGCACGAGACAACCTCTACTCGTAACATATGGTACAATAAACTTTTAAAAAGAAAATAAAAATCTTTGACATTTGGCGTTATAAATCAAATGTCGTTGAAGTGGGATTTAACAAAAATCTCTCAAAACAATAAAGTAACTGTAAATTGTTTTCAATATTTCAGTAGCAAACATCTTCAACAGTTGAGTTGAGTTAA
This sequence comes from Pelosia muscerda, assembly GCA_963691645.1. NCBI lineage: Eukaryota > Metazoa > Arthropoda > Insecta > Lepidoptera > Erebidae > Pelosia > Pelosia muscerda. The sequence goes on along the minus strand of OY829115.1, from coordinate 16,517,238 downwards.
ATGGGATAAATAATTTACTGGAATAAATAAATTTACGGGACTTGAAGGAATGTTTTTAAGTAATTGAATAATCGTTTATTGTTTCCGATGGCTCCAACGTCACCCCCTAAGACGTGAAAGGAGAATTCCAATACTCTAGACGTGGTCTAACTCAAGTGGTCAGAGCGTTCTCCTCACGTTCTCGTCACAGATTTCAATCCCGTCTAGACATACACTTGTTCCAATTTTAAACCGTAAAAAATTAATTCAAATCAAGTCTAAACATATTTAGCACATAATACAGCAGCTGAATTTGAATTTGTATTCAAACTAAACTAGCGTAAAGTAACTCAGCAATGCAAATAACATTATATTCATTCAAAATATTATATTTATTTTAAATAGAGAAACCACCAGTACAAAAGGTTTGTACATAATAAATTGAGTGGACATCTCTATCTTAGCAATCCCGCGCTCTACACCACATAATTGCGTTCGTATGTGAGTACTTCGACCAGAAGTAGGTATTAAACGATTCACTTAGTAGTTATACACCTACATACGGGTACCCAATGTACCCATCTATTCGTATCCCCTGTCCAATAACAAACCTGCGGTGGGCGGGTACACAAAAAATAATTAACACTTGAAGTTCAAAAGTTCATTAACAAACTTTCTTTTAGGCGTCGAAACTTCTTAATTAATACTTACACAGAGTTTATAAAACGCAAACAGGACAAAGTAAACGTAATAATGGTGGTCATGAGAAAAAAGCAACGTTTGTTTATATACTACTGGGGTAACAAACAAGTATCTATATGACCTACCTAATGGAGAATGGTTCATAACGATGTTACTACCTGTGGAGGGAAGGCAAAAGAATAGTAAAGTAGTATTGTACAGTAGCACATGTCTTTCTTTGCACGCATTTTGTCCTAATACGAGCCCCAACCCAGATCGTATACAAGATTTCTCCTCATCAAGTTTCCGATTGGTTGACTATTACGGGGCCTACTACCGTCTGGCATTATACTGCATCTTAATACGAAGTTTTAAATGTAATAGTTGATAGTTGTCAGGTATTTCATGAGAGTGAGGACTTGATGCTGCACACATTGATCAGGAGCCCGGCGTAGGAGACATCTAGGTTTGAAAGATATGTTGGCTACAATCTCATCTCCAGCCAGGAGAGACCCAAGAACAGCGTGTTAGTCGGTTCGATTCTGACATAACCTCTCCAACCGAGGCCAGTGGGGGTACGCATCGCACAATAAAAAACACGAAAGGATATTTCATGTCAGTATTCTCATGTAGTATTGTAAGCGTTCGCGAGTCATGTTTACCGCTCTTAATGCAGCCAGTCAGCTTGTTCCCAACATTAGTGGTAATAAAAACCGTATTTGTAATGCCATTGAGTCGGTTACAAAGATTGACGATAATATTACAATGTCACAACACACGCGCAGATTCTTGACAAAGTTGTGCCAGTAAATGTAAATGTATTCCCTGCGGGGCTCCCGGCGGCGCCCGACAAAGGATTAGGGCAGTGCGGGACCGATAGAGACGTACAAAAATATATTAACATGGTGACGTGGAGGGCAACACGAACTGAAAAGGTTTTCCTGTTGGTTGTAAGGGTCAATGAGGATTTACCATTATTAGGGGTTAACCTGTAGGCTATCACCATTACCATAACTCACATAACAATAAACTGACACGATATTTATTTTTGTACCTAAGCGCATTCTGGCTTCCTTTGAAAGTTGCAATGATAACTGTCAATGTAATCGCATAATCTTGTCATGATTATGTGAAACCCGTTAGGTACAATAATAAATATCGTGGAGCAGTACAAATGTGTTATCAATATGCATCTTGAACAATATCACTAAAAAATCTGCGACACTTGCCACACCATAACAGTTACACATGTTGCTATTCAAGTCTCAAACAATCTGACAAATATTAAATCTACGCACACGTCTTGAAATGAAATACAAACATTTAATATTTGTTACTAAAGAAATCACATCATGACATGTGTGTTAATATTTGAAAACGAGTACATTGTTTTGTCAGACAGTTCTATTTGCGAAATTAAACTGATACATTATTACATTAGTATTATTGTTTCAGATGAAAACATCATTAAAGTAAAAGATAAATCTTCCTTTTCTCAAAATCGAGACATCAAAGTGAGGATGCCCCGGTTAAGGGTTTATAAAAGGACGTATTTTGTTGAGAAGTTAGCGTCAAACGACAAAATAATAAGGTCGGATAAAAGCAACAATTGTAAGGAGTTATGATGCGACATTTGTTGGGAAAAGGTCGCGGAAACGTACAACAAAGGAGCGCTGTGTAATTGTGAATAAATACGCACTTGGGCGCAGGAGCCGCGCGCTTCACCCTCCACTCATTAACAAACGAATTGACAGTCATCAGTTATGTAGCGACGCGTGCGCCCCCTACATACGAGTAGCGATCTGGAGATAACGAGTGTCCAAAACACTTGGACAAAGGCAAGCTATCACGAAACGGACATATCTGTTTTTGGAATTCTCATATAGATGTAAATTTATTAAAATGCCAGCCCTAGCTAACTTTTTCGGTGTCTGTGTCACGCCGAATTCGTTTAATTAACCTCTGTTTGGTTATTTTTTATAGAGGAGGAAGTACACATGTGAGGTAGCGGTAGATTCTGTGAACGATTTTAGCTAAATGTTACTGCTTCTTTATTAGCAAACTATATCATGAATCAATAGACAGTAAACAAAAAACTCTAAAACATCTTTAGATATTAGCGATAGTCATAACAAAATATGCACTATTGGACTATTTGTTTGAAGATAATTCTTTTAAACTTAAAAACCGCTATGATTCTTGCTCGGACAGCACTTAATCACCCTTTCAACATTCAGTGGCGTTTTTCATTTAATGTTTTCCTCAAAAATTCAACTGCGTGGAACTCAAAGAAAGACTTGGAAATTTACCGTGAAATTTTTACCCAAAAAGTACATTTACATTTCTCGCTTTTTGACTGTTCAAAGTTATGGAGAAGTCAGAAATGTGAATAGGACATTCTTAGAGGGTTTACCAATAAGACTTTAGAATTAACGGACTTTAGAATAATATTAAAATTACTAAAAACACATTGGTAAAAGGGTTATATACTTCTTTCTTATAATGCAACTGTACCAATTCGTAGTCGTAATCGTATCGAAGAAGTGAAGCCACCGGTGTATACGAGGTCTCGGACTTATACTAGATCATGCAGTGTCACTTGATTTAGTAAGAGTGACACTGCAGTGACATAGTCCGCTGGCTTGTGTCCTGATTCGTGAGACCAAAACAATTAACTATTTTCCTACCTACCCTTCGGAAATTACTTAGATAGGAGTTAGGAAATCACAGAACTTATGTAGTATCTAAACTCATTGTACCGTTTATTGATTGGTTACTGTGTGATCAAAATTTTAGTTGAAAAGCTATTTGAAACTAGTGGACGAGTGCCGCAGGTCTGTACCATTTCAATATAATCTACGGGTAATGGTGACTGTCTGACTGCCGTCACCATTATCCGTAGTTTGACAACAATCTACAACTTCACGATACGTTGAACTCGATAACTATGACACGTAGTTTGTTATTAACGGACGTGGGTTCGATTCCAAAGTTATTTTGGACAGTTTTGCTGCCAACACGAAACTAAAGTTCACTTCAATTATCGAAAATAATTAAACACCAAGTGGGAGTGAACTTTTAACACGCACCTGACAAGATTTCAGTAGACATTTACTGACAAAAAACTATTGTACAAAATACGCAATAACAAAACTATAATCGCACAAATTAAGAAACTCCTTCATAGAAATAAACGAGAGGGGAAAAGATCTTCAAATAACTGCTTCATAAAAACTGAGAAACACGTACAGCTCACTGAATATCGAAAAGTAATGTGAAAAAATATAGAATTGAACGTGATGCGGTGAACAAAACACTTGTTTAAGCCTTTGTTTCACATTTCTATTTATTGCGAAAATACTATGTACATTATTATGGACGATATGTATTGGATACGAGGGTAGAAGCAAATTGGGAGTAGTAGAATGTAAGTCAATAATTTAATAGTGTTGTGAGTTGGTGCGCCTTGTGGGGTCACATTATATTGGGAGTTACTGCTCAGAATAACATTTGGTGCTAGTTGTAGACTTTTGTTCGATCCTAATATGGTCCCTACTAGTTGTCATCGCGTGTCGACCAGCACGCTATAACTTATCGCCTGTCTAACTTACCTCTACTTAATTGTTTAATTTTACAGTTCCTCTAACAGACCATATTTACAGTATTTACAAATGGCAATAGCATCGACAGCACAGCACCTCCTTTTTTTTTTTTTTTTTTTTTTTTTTATCGTGCGCAAAATCCCCACGGATACCACCTCCACCAAAGCCGATGGATGTGATTATGTCGGACTCGAACCGACCAAAACGCACGCCGTCCATGGGTCCTTGATTGCCGGAGGTGAGATTATACAAGACATATCTCTCGCACCCCGGCAGACCCGGGGACATCTCTGTTGAGATGCCCCTCTTCCCCCAATGTGGGGACCATGGTGTCCCGATTTAGCCCCTGGGTACGGGGTGGCATTGTGCGCCATCGCCGTGGCCTGCTTCTGCTAGGGTGACCGTCGGCTCCACCCGTCACCCCCAGGCCCGCGCTCATGGGGGACGGAGGTCATTCTGCGACCTCCGACGTCCGAGTCGCCTCCGCTCATCGCGGGCAGTGCGGGCCCGGAGTCTTCTCCGGACTCGCTCCGCCACCTCCTTTTCGAGCATTACTTGCTCGCAGAAGGAGGCGGCGGCTGCCCAAGTACTCGCGCATCGTACCATCACCGTGAGCAAGGTGGCGAGCGAGATAACTCCCACCCCTAGGGCTGTCACTAGGACCCGCCTTGGCGTCTCCCACGCCGGGCACTCGGTCAACGTGTGCAGCCCCGAGTCCTCGCTCGCATCACAGTGATGGCACTCGGACGTTGGCTCCTTCTGGATCCGACGCAGGTAATCCCCGAAGCACCCGTGCCCGGTGATCACCTGCGTCAGCCGGTACGAGAGGCTACCATGTGGCCTCTCTAGCCAGTCCCCCATGATGGGTCTTACCACCGCTACTACAGCGTGCCCTGCGCGTGATTGCCCAAGTCGTCGTTCCCACTCGGCTACCATGTCCCCGTGGAGCTGGGACTTCACAGCCCGGAGCTCACTAGGCTCGGGTTCATGTCCCCGCTCCCGCGCCTCCTTTCGATACCGATACAGCACCGAAAGGGCTCTCGCATCCAGGATCCATGGTATCGATCCGGCGAGGAGACTCGCCGCGTCGAAGGATATCGTACGGTACCCCCTGATGACCCTGATGGCCATCGTGCGCTGCGGGGCGTGCAGCTTCTATACTGGGCACCCATATAGGGCCATGGACCGTACGATTCCCGCGTAGAGTCTCCTACAGGAGTCATCCGGCCCCCTCATGTTGGGCAACAGCCGTGCCAGAGCATTAGCTGTGCTCTTCAATTTGGGAGCCAAACTCCGGAGGTGCTCCCCGAAGTCCCACCGGCCGTCCAACACGAGCCCCAGATACTTCATCTGGGGCTTGATGCCGATGGGGATGTCTCCTACTGTAAGGCTGGATGCCTCTGGTGGCTCGCGCCGAGGCCCATGAAAGAACATGGCCTCGGTTTTATGTAGAGCCACCTCGAGACCCAACCGCCGGATCCGTTCCACGACTTGGGCAACCGCGGTCGTGGCCTTCAAGGCCGCTTCGCGATGTGTAGCACCGCTCGCCGTCACTAACGTGTCATCTGCATAACACGTGACGGCGGCACCGTTCCCGAGCTCACCGCGAAGCGCCCAGTCGTATCCGATGTTCCACAGGAGCGGCCCCAAGACCGATCCCTGCGGAACACCGCACGACATTTCTCGCCGACCGAGACCGATCGCAGTTGGGTAGATGACAGCTCTCTCTGTCAAGTACGCCCCGACTATGCGGCGAAGGTAGAGAGGCACTTCGTGATACACGAGTGCCTCCCTTATGCAACTCCAGGGCAAGGTGTTAAACGCATTGGCAATGTCCAAGGACACCGCCAACATCACCTCGCCCCGAGCGACCGCATCCTCCGCCAGAGTCCTCACGCGCATGATGGCATCCACCGTGGAGCGCTGCCGACGAAAGCCATATTGGCTGTCTGCCAGGTCCGGCCCCACCCCAGAGAGGTGCTCGACGAGGCGCTTTGCAATCACTCTTTCAAAGAGTTTGCACACCTCGTCGAGCAGCACTATGGGCCGGTAGGCGGACGGCGATTCTGCCGGGCGCCCCGCCTTTCGAATGAGGACCAGTTTCCCTGTTTTCCACACTTTTGGAAACTGGCCCCGCTCCAGGCATGCGCTGAGAAGTCCTCTTAGTCGGGGCTCGAGAGCGTCTTCCCCTAGAGCTAAGACCCAAGCTCGGCCTGGAACACCGTAGGCGACCGAGGTGGTGGAGTCATTAGCGGTGGAACATGTTCCACTGCCCGCGCTGGGAACAGAGAGCAAACAACTCCTCCGAGCAGCTCCGGCTGGAGACACTGAGTCAACGGCGGGGCCCGGGGGCGCAGCTTGCCTCTTACCATAAGGTAAGGCCGCCCCCAGCACAGCACCTCCTGAGAAGCAAGACGGTAGCACATAAAAAAGTTTCAGTTTGTTTCTCTCATACCTGCCATATAATTATACCTACTATGTAATTTTGATTGAGCAGCTCATTAGAGGAAGTAGTTTATTAGATCATCATATCATTTCAATATTCTTAGAATAAATATTTGGGTATTTATAGTTAGAAGCACGGCAGCACAAGTATGACGACCCTGGTGCTGCAAACGTCCATAGGCCACGGGCAAGAAAAGACGTCAGATATGGCAAAGTAGGGAGTGACTAGGGAACAAGAATGTATGGAGGTGAATGACGTACGCACCGACCTCGAATGGGTATGGTGATAGTTAAGCGAGGTGAGGTCGTATTGATGTAATCAATATTAAGAACTCAAAAAGAAATAAAACCAGAAAGCGGACCCCGGACTCCGAGGGGAAAGCTTGGCATGCGACCGGGAGTAACGCAGGGATGATGATGATGTTGAAAAGAAATAAAACTAAAACTACTAATTTCCAGAATGCGAATTGTAAATATGACGCCTAGCCTTTAGACCTCTGCATAAACAATAATATGTGCATGGGCAGTTGCAATGAACACATGAATGTTTGTTTGTTTTTAGGATGGTACGAGACTGAGGCAGGTCGGACCGTTGCTGGTAATTTATTAAATGCACTGCTGAGAGCTGCCAGCGGCGCCAGGCCCGGCCTGCCAGCCTGCTCTTTCTATATTCATGTGCATATTACGAGCGCCGCCGTCACTGAGATCTGCTTTATAGCGCTGTTTCGTTACGTATTCATTTATAACGTGAGTACACGCTGTGGGCATGCATCGCACGTCGACATGACACATTCACAGATTTATTTTGTTTTTATGCTAAATAGGTAACGAACAAGCACATAGCCCATCTTATTGAGCAGCGCGGCAAAACATGTGACTATTTGTATTGTTTTATATTTTATGAATTATATTTTAGTTACAACGTTTTACATTATAACTAACCTAACCTAACCACCCGCAGTATCACACAACGTACATCAAATTTGATTAATTCAATATCATCTTAAAACCTGAAACACAGTTCGTCATTGTGTTTTTATATATTTTACCAATAATTTCAAGGGCATACGACATACCGGATTTCTGTTTTAGTCGTGAAATTGTATAAGAAGGAGAGCAATCAGGTGTGGTAGCCGTCTCAGTCACTTGAGTATGGCGCCCAATAGTAGTTCAAATCACTGAAAACTGAAGACACCCCTTAAGCCGCCATGCCTCAGAAGCCACCCCGCGGTACAGTCTCCACAAACAGAAAGAAACGAAATTACGTTTTTATTATGAAATTCAAATATTGAAACGTTAATATTCTGTGCACAGGTGCCGAGTCGATACGTATTCGGTCGTCAAATCTTGTGTTTACGAGCTCGTTCGTGGCGCCTTGTGGATACTTACACGATATAGGAATTATTGGATCACGTCATAACTATTGTTGATTATGATGTTATCCGTACGTGTTCTGAAACGATCATAAATTAGACTATTTCTTATCTTTATCCTTTGCTGTCTAATAGTATCTCGTACAGGTTCATAACCTGGTTTTTAAGCAATTTTGTTACCGAGCATACAGCAGCTGAATAAAATTGAATAAAAAAGTTATCCGATTCCTTGCTATGCGGTGTAAAAAATAATTACATACTTGGCCGCTCAAGCACTACCAATTAACGTCTTGGAGAGTATCAGACGGATCAGGTTCGATTTCATTAAAGGCATCTTTTTATGCACTTGCAGTTAAATAAAATAAAATCACAGTACCTACTGAGATTTTCTAGAACATAATCTATGATGCCCGAATCTCATTACTGCGGAGAAACACACGGTGCACCTAAACGGAAGCACTTTGCGATGCGTTGTATTTACAAGATTAGAATTTTTATAATTTAATATTCTGATTTCTTTGTTAATTAATGTGTAGTACCAGTGTGTAATCAAGGCATCACAATCCTGAACTTTAATCTAGAATTATTACAAAGAAATTTCCAATTATATTAAACATTTCTGATTAAAAAGAAATACAACTAAATTACAGCGTATTATTTTTGCTCTTTGTGGATTTTCACGTTATTGGGGATTCAGTGTTAATTGGCACGAGAAATACACAACGTTTTGATTCTGATGAACAAAACAAGCGTGTTCATTTCGATACGCTATTTAGACATTGGTAACGTGATATACACGCGAACATTTACCCATGAGTTTCGACCTCTGTGGGCCAGTCGGCGGCGGCGTCTGCGCCACGCAAATGTTAACAATTCAAGTGAACCTGTCTACGAGCGCTCGCGGTTAAATGAGAAAATTGATAGCACAACAAAGCAGCGCTCTGTTATTATTTACTATAGGATTGATATTGGAGTCGTAGTTTAAGGCAATATTTATAATTTTTCAGTATTTGACAACCTTTTGTGATATTCAATTCACCGATATGTGATATATAATAATTTAGTTGAAGTTTTAGAACTGATATATTAATATATTCTTAATTTAGTTGATTGAAACTTGACGAATAATGGTTTCTTTGAACAACTGCTATTTTAGCTCCACCTAATCATAGACACAGCGTAAATAATAGTACAGTGTAGGTGTGTACTAGAAACGTGGGGTTAAGTACAAATATCAAATTACAAGTAATTTCGTTTCAACATCCCTTTTATTAAATTCCTTCACTCGTCCCATCAGCTTAAATAGGAATGAATAGGTAATCATTATTAAGTCGTCCTAAACTGATACTAAACATATTATATCACTTTTACCCAAACATAGCTACTATATAAAAATCATTTAATATAAATAACTCTATGGACTCTCAAATGATGAATAAAATATGAATTATATAGTTACAGAGCGCTTGAAACACTTCTTGTAATAAACGCCGCTAAAACTAATAGAGTTAGCGTTAACTGTCCACAACTGGGTCACAGCTATTAACCTTCATAACATAAAGAAGGCTTCCTCATTACGGTTAAGATTAAAACTGAAATGATGTCTCTATTTCTAATGTAATAAACCCGCTGTCCATCTGGGCTCATTACGAGAAATAGAGCTTCACCTGTGTGCTACGGGTGAACTTAACATCCGCTGCGAGATAATGACATTATTAATGTTTCGTTACAGCTTGTTCATGAATTAACTTAATGTTATTTTAAGAAGATTAACTAGACATATCTGAGATCCAATTGGTTTCAACTTGAATGAGATGAATAGAGTTTGGTATGAACAATGCTACTGGTGATAGTCATATGATATGAAATCTCGTTAAAAATCATTGTAACTATATCAAGTCTCGTTCGACGGTGATTACAGTCAGTCCAATAATTGACGTTTTCTATCACATCCTTTTTACTGTTGGTTGATGTCACATTGTGTACATTAACACACTTATACTTCACCATAACGGTTATTATTAAACCTGACTGGTTTCGCTATGCGGCATTTTTAAAAGTATACATACTGTTATATCATTATTTTAACGCCAAGTGATTTGTAATTTTTTTACATAATCAGAAATCTGCTAACATTACTTGTTTCATTTATTGAGAACGCTTTACAATGCGAGTAGGCACATTTGTAAGCCCTACGCCAAGTTTGAACGACTATCGCAATGAGGTATCTTTAATGTCACGTAAGTTCGGCTACACTATGAGTAGGTATATAGTTGCCAAATAAGCTGACAGCGTCCTACGTCCCGTACGTTACGCCGGTTGCTCGCGCTCTGTACAGTTTACCAACGATTATCGTACGAATTATTACGTTTGTGATGGTTATTATTATTGTTTTATGAATTTAAACGCGTCTTCTTCATATCCAAATTACTCCTATCTTTGTAATAATATCGAAGTAATTATTCCCCGGCACTCGCACCCCTGGAACAGAATTAACTCTACTGAGTATCACAGTACAGTTACTTCGGGTTTTGAATTTGCTTGGTTTATTTGGGTTGAACTTGATGTGCAATTATGCAATATCCACACCTGCACTCTTATGGAAACCATACACAGGCCTTTTCGCTTCTATTAATAGTCAATCAATTTTCGTAAGTAAGTTCTATTATTTGAATTTCGTTGAGTTTCTAATTTATAGATTTTAATGATAAGATTGCCTATTATTGGAAGTTTTAAGTTTCAAAATATCCTAAGGCACATACGTAGTGGTGTAATATTGTATATCATATTGTAATAGCAGTACTTACGTGAGAGTATGTCGAAGAGTATTTTGTAACAAAGTCACGTATAGGCTTATGTTACTGAGATAAGGTAAATTGAGACTTCCATTACTGTTCCGTAGTAAACTGAGGCCCGTTTCGAGTGAAATAAAAATAAACCTTCCCGTTAAGTACATATTCGCAGTAATAAGACATGGCCAGAGGATAATGGCCAATTTTTCCCGCTTTATCTGACTTCGGGAATCTGTGCTTATATTGTAATGTTTATATAAATATCGGATCAAGCGCGGGTATTATCATAGGAGGGAGTGTTCTCGGTTTTGTCTTTAGCCACGCAAGCGTCCTTGATCTATGGCTCGAAGAGTACTCAAGCAACCGATTTAATATAGAACATAGCCGTCGTAACGCCTTAAGTTTTAATTGAAATACCGCAGGTATCGGGATTGTATGAGAGCAAACGCGCTTTACTACTTCGGTGTCATATCAGAGGCTTTGGTCGTACAATAACTGTTGCTTTAATAATCTGGGTTTTGTTATATTTTAATGAATAGTATTCTTTTTCATCACGTAACTAATGAACTGAATATTTTCAGGGTGTAATTAATATTCACTAGTTATGTGTGTTATTTCTAATAATCAAAAGTCAACCAATATCCATATTCCTGAATCTTTATTTTGCGAATTCTGCAGGTTTTAATATTTAATTTACACTCAGCTGATACATTTATGACGGTGCGATGACGAAACCTCGACAATTAACTAACTGTTGTTTTCATTTTACACATACAAAAAACATTGTTGACAGATATCAAAATTAAGACCATTACACAAATTTATCACCCGCACCCAAAGGCTATTGCCTTGCAAAGATACACATACAGTGGTCTGTAATAAAACGTAATAAGATTGGATGTTTCTCCTTGTAACTGTATTGTGACCAGTAACAATATTGTTTCACTGTCACCAAATAACTATCATTATACATAGTGCTATGTAGTGTCACTAAACATCACTCCATGTAACGTATGATAGATAAGGGATGAATGATAGAGAGCTTTAAAAGTCACTGAAGCATTACTTCCCCGGCCGTAAGGTCGCTGCGTGAGTTCTCGCCCTGCTCCAAGTTTCCATAGCGTGGATGTATATTTATTTTCCCGTTGAGAGATAAGCTGCCATTATTCTGCCTATTACACATTTAACTTACGTTATAGTTTAACGTCATTTACAAGGATATCACCAACGCATTGAAAGAAGAAAGTGTTGTAACCAACTAAACTATAAGTGGCACACAGGGGCACTGCCGAGTGTCATTTTTATTGTTTATCTAAGAAAAGAGTAATCTCACAATAGCCATTACTCGCATATAGTTGTAATTAGGTATATTTATTGTATACACATTTGTTGCTAATATTGATTCTACTTCCGATTCATACCTTATACTTAATAACTCTATGAAATGAAAAGAAATAATTTTATGAATATTATAATTTTCAGTCAGTTACCTGTTTGTTACAGCACTAAAACTAATTAAAAGTTACTCGGAATTCTTCAGTAAGATGGCAGAGATAAGTTTAATTAACAATTAACTATGGATAAGAACACTACTTTGCCGCAAAGTTCGGGACCGAGTCGTAAAATTCTGTTAATGGGTGATTGATCGCCGATAATGGCGCCAACCGCCCAATCTGTGCCGCCTCGCGCCTCGCGCCTCAACTCGAGCCCCACTCGACTGATTGTATCAAGTGACTCTTTAATTTAATTAAACACTTGGACGACATCATTACTAACACTCGACTAACTTACTTGTTCTTGTACTCGCCCTCTGACATTGCTATATACATATATCGACCTGGTCCTGGGGCTCCAGACAAAGTGATATTCTAATAGCGAAAACGCCAGTGAAATCGCTCAGTAAGGTATGGGATTGACGTAAACCTGTAATAATTATGACTATAATTTTATGAAATTTGAATTTTTGTGACGCGGAATATTTTATGTGTCCAGTAATTCATTGACAGCAAATTAAAATACAATTTGCGTTGACGCGATTCCATCAATAAAATGTCACTTTGTCTATGTGTAGGTAAGTGTTCGTTATGGATTATGATTAAGAAGTGGTGTAAGAACAAACGTATTTAACGATCAATCAGTTCGTGCGTTTATCTTTCATATTTTATTGCTGGGAAGAAAACAATATCATAAAATAAATTGCCGACAATTTATTAGCTCATCGTCATTCATACCTCCTTTCAACTGAAGTGAATTACTGTCTCAATAATAACGTGAAGAAGAGTGTCATTATCTTTTCTTTGTACAAGATAACATCATCTCATAGAAAGAAGAAAATTGAACGCGTTAGTTTAATAGTTAGAACAGACCAATATTATATATACCTATAAACAACGCCTATAAACAATACCTATAAACAAACAAATGATCGCGGTAGCCAAGTGGTATGGGTAATGGATTGCTGAGACGAGGTCTCGGGTTCGATCTCAGGTTTTACCATGGCGCACACCAATGACTTTTCGATGCTTTTCGAAGTTATGTGTGTATTTATCGCAGGTTTATAAGTGCTCGGTTAATGGCAATAGGCTCGCTACCAATTACATTGGGACCAAAACTGGCGAAATGTGGGTGCTAGCACCTCTGCCTACCCCTTCGGGTTCTGGTTCTATGTTTATAAACAACGTCACTGCTGTCATATAGCTAAGTGACAGACACCGGCCATTGTACCTACTACTAACGTAAGCTCGCTCCAAACAATTATTTTGACTGTCATACTGAATTTCGAAGCTCAAAATAGCGATGAACTGTAGCCCTAAAGAACAGAAACGCGACTCACGGTAGTGCGAAAGTGCGCCACATCGATACCCATAATTTCGAATGTTTTCCACCGCGAAGCACGGTAGTGCGAAAGTATTTCACATCGATTCACACATTGTCGAAAGTATTGTAGCGCGATGCACGTCAGTGCTAAATTCTACTAAATGCGAAGGCATGCCACATCCTATTTTCTGCTAGCTCGAAGGCTACAATTGTGAACTCCAGACAAAATTTTAGTTCATTTAGTGCGTACACTTAGAATATAATGAAAAACTCTTTTTTTAACCCCAGTTAGATACATTTTGTTACATTTAACTATAAATAACCTAATCTAATTCGTAACTTTTACTTGAAATAATTCTGGGAAACAATAAAACTCTACCTGATGCATTACGCTTAGCATTTTTTTTCGCGGTGCAGTTAACGGCAAATAGGTAGTCATTTCGTAATTACACTTTCGGTATGATTGTTTATAATATAATTATTGCCTATTTATTACTACTCACTTATAAATAAATGGTATACTGTATCCTTTTTTTTTAATTGTTCTTCTTTTGACACTCATATAAAAACTAACGTTGTTCTGATATTACTTCAAGTTCCAGTAAATCAATATATAACTTAACACACTCACACAAAACATCGATTCGTCAATCATCGATTTACAGCAAACATTTCTGTGTAATGCAAGAAGTAGCATGTCCTTTACTAGACCTTCGCACAGACGTGCATCGCGCTGCAATACATTCGACAATGTGTGAATCGATGTGGAATACTTTCGCACTACCGTGCTTCGCGGTGGAAAACATTCGAAATTATGGGTATCGAAGTGGCGCACTTTCGCACTACCGTGAGTCGCGTTTCTGTTCTTTAGGGCTACAGTTCATCGCTATTTTGAGCTTCGAAATTCAGTATGACAGTCAAAAATCATTTAGCTTAGTTGGACAGGTTAACTTTTAAACAAGCCGTTTGACTTTTAAACTAATCATTTCACTTTTAAACAAGCCGTTTAACTTTAACACTAGCCGTTTATCTTTAATAATTGCCGTTATTCCAAAATGCTGTACATTTAACACAATAATTATAAGTTCGTGATGTTGTTCTGACACTTTAATCTGGCGACTAGTGCGGGGCGCTGTATCTATTAACAGTCACTTAATATTTCGACCCACCGGTAAGCCTCACATTATCTCTTCAAAAACTACCCAATGTTTACAGGCAGTTTACAAACGTTACAAATATTCTAATCGTATTTCATGCTCAAATAAAGTTATATTAGTTCGAGCATAAAGATAAAATAATGAAATGCGGTATGATCTAGTCCCGCAGTGGCCGTGTGCCATAAAACCTTGTTGTTTGCTACTTTAGATAAGTTTTCTCAGAATTATTTTGTGGGCTTCTTTTCGTCAGTACTGAGTTGGATAGAACTAGAATGTTTTAATTAGTTTTATGATTGAAATGTTTAAGAGGAATAAATGAATTTATTATTTAATAATCAAGAACGCAAATGTTAGTGAGAAGGTTGATCAGGGTTGACCTCCTGAATAACACCGATCTGACAGACGATACCTTGGCAGAAGGGCAGGTCTGGTCTTCAAAAGTTATATAAAAGTCTGCTATTTTAGCCCGTACAGTATTAAACTGGTAAAATGATTTCAGGCTAAATGTTTTGACAGTTTATATTGAAATAATATGTTTTGGAAAGCCTTATAAGAAATACAAAGTTACACGCTTTGAATGGTAAGTTGATATGTTATCATAGAACTCAAACGTATTTCATTGAAGGTACAGAGAACCTGTCTGACGTGGCGATAGAGTGGTCAACAGCAACACCAGTAGGCATGAGTTCGGCGCCCGTTAAAGTTTCGAGTCTAGATATTCATTATTTATTTAAATTAACAAAAATAAATATCTATGTTTATTTATCTGCATTCTAAAACCGAAATTTCTAATAAATATGCTAGGATATTGATGTATTCATAAATTTAACTATAAAATATTCAATTATTATTGAAACAAATTTATTTAAACTCAGTTTAAACCACCATTTCTCCCTCAAAGTCGTATGAAAATTTTCTGTTCAGAAAAACTCATAAGCAACACTTTTTAGTGTACCCACGAATCAAACCTTTATTAAATTTATTTTCTTAATTCATTATATTAAATTTTAATTTCAATCTTACTACGCTATGAAGGCAATAAATAAATATCTATCAGATTATAATTGCCTTTTACTAGATTCTACATTTCTCAGAAAGCCTCATAAACGACTCAACTTTAATTACTTGAACAAAAACATCAGATGAAGTGATACAGCTGAATAGTGCTACTGTTACAACTTGTACCTAATTAAGTACTCCTCTTCTCTTCTTGGCCAATTAATTAATAGTAATTTATGCGAAGAGCGTAGCACCTTGTTGTAGCATAGCTACGGTGCTACGAAACTGCTACACAGATATTTCTCAATAAAATATATTACACTACAAGCTCAGACTGTTGTAAATATTGTGATGATTTGAATACTGATAATTTACGTTAACTTTTAATTCTTTCATTGACTCTTGAAATTAAAATAATTCCTCATTATATAGTGACATAGCTGACCATTCACTAAATACTAGCGAATCATTTTCTTTAATAAATGAAAGTGGAAACGGGCGAGGCGATTAAACGCGCGATTTGGCGAAATTACACAAAGGTGACTTATCGCGTGGCCCGGCGCTCTTCACAATGAATAATACATTTCCCTTCCGCCAAAGTTCATTCTTATTTTAATACAGTATTGTGGCGCTGTTATTACATCGTCGTTTGGCGCCACGCGACACAAAGCCCTTCACACAAGTGATTTAACTGCTTTCACATATCCGCCACTAGCTGTTATACATAGAAACTAATAGTAACAGTGCTTTTGTGTAGCCGTGACGTCACAGGCCTGACGTAGGGTCAAACGTTTCTGTTGTATAAAAGTCACAGAGCCTAAAATTTGCTAGCACCTACCTACCTATAGGAGAACATGGTTTTAATAAAATAAAGCTTAATGACAATGAGGTTCAATAGTTCGTGCAAGTAACACATGTTCATTATTTACCAATACTCAACAGAATATTTTAACTAATACTAATATAAACGCATGTTCACTGCACTAACTGTAAATCTGTTTTAACTAATCGTTCTTGAAATTAAATAAATATTTATTAATTGATACATATTAATAATGGCAAATCAGTATGGCGGTGGAAAGAGAATACTTAACACTATATCGTAAGAATGATGTCGTAAGAAGAGAGAGAAGAGAGAAGGAAAATTCGATTTAAACCCTGTACCAACCCGTCTAGCCACCGAAGACATAGCAGCCCAAAGTCTTCCAACAGTGGGCGAGGTCTATGTCCAGTAGTGGCCTGCGACAGGCTGATTGATTGATTGCTAAATAACATTATTTTAACAGAATGATTTTACTCTGTTGTAAAGTTCTATAACGTAATATAACTTCTGTTGTAATGTAATGATCAAATACCCCTACATTGTCCATAATTCTCTTTTGTTGAAATTTCAAAGTAACGAAGTACAATGCAAATTTCTTCCGTAAACCATCAACACAATATCAAATTGTGTAATAATTGCCCTTCAAGTAAAACACAATGGAAAAGAAGAAGCCAGAGAACGTGGCTTTGTTCTGGTAATATTCAAAGATACTTCAAAATGAATTAAACAAATACTTGCTAAGAAATAATGTTCAATGTAGGCCAGCCCAACCACACCTTGTGTTTTACGTGTCTTTAAAATATATACTAACAGATGTCTCCTATCAATATAAGCAGAGAATAGTCTGTTTACTGTTTGATTAATCAATCATCAATTATTAGATCGAATCAATTCGATCCAAAATGATGAAATGACGAATTACACATTTTAGCCCGAGTTCCTCAATATGGCTAACATAGTAGAGTACGATACACTATGATCAAACATTCAAGATGTCCCCCCCCCCCCCTCCAAAATGCCAAGTGTCTTTTTATACTTCACCATTCTCTCAATATGGATATCATAAGAATTAGTTTTAGTCACTATGAGTTCTGAAGACGCCTGTAGCCATAATTTATTTACATGGCCCCAAACTAAGTACCGACAAATACATGTTGGTAAGTGAACAATACATAAGAACAACATTCTATGTAAGCCTGCCAGTAGAGTACTGATAACAATAAATATTAATGTGATTTAGTGATATATTCACACCAATTGTGTGTGAACAATATGAGTTATCATTCTAAATAAATATAACTGTGTGAACGGAAAATGAAACAAGTGACAAGCACTGACCATATTTAGACAGCTTGTAGATGTGTGTGATGCCACTGCGTACTATAGTTTACATACATGAAATTAATTCAGTACGATGCAATTCACAGCGAGTGCTTCTGACAAAACGTTCACGCGGCAAATCACGTGTTCACCATTAACGTATCCGAAAGGTACCGCGTACCTGCCTGCCTGTTTTTGGTTCTACTTACTTTAGTTATGTATACCTATCGACACGGACATACTCGTAATTTATGATTGATATTTGAACTCGTCCGCCACGGTTACAAGCCGAGCTATCCACAAAACACAGCCGAAAAATGCGCACTGCGCGTATAGGTATAGCGCATTTTGAGCACATTCTCGGTCCAAAACTCGTACCCATACATTGTCAAGGTAAAGAACGTAATCAACTTTATAGACATGTTAAAATTAAACCAGACACAACCTTATTATTCTCAGAACCGCGTCCTGTAAGGTGGACGACCGAGGTGAAGAGGATCAAATGTCAAACGGAACACCTGTAGAAGATTACTGCACGTATGTACCAATGTTCAATACGTTAACAGTTTTAATATATTTGAAATATTTGCCTGAAGCCACATCAGGCGGCGTGGACTCTGTCCAGACATAATTAAACCCATGACAAATTATTTATGAATTGATGATCCACAGGGAGGCTGTCCGGAACTGGCGCGAGATTTACACTTCGCCGGTAATTTATTGCGCTCATGCCAGATATTATTTATGGGCGGGCAGCGGGCAGTCAGGCGCGCCGGGCCGCGGCCGCGCCATAGCGCAGTGCCTCAAACAGAGACCTAGCCTGTTTGTATTTTGTGATTCATATCGTTAGAGAATTGGAGCTAAGCTGTGATTGGACAATTCAGTCGAGTGTTGTAAATTATGTGGAGTAGTCGTTAATTGATGAACGTGTCACAGGACAGCGACATGCGTGTTATGAAAGGGCGCATTAAATGTAGGTATGTTTGAAGTGTTATTTCTATAGTATATATTTCTAAAGTAGTATATAATAGAAACAATATTATTTATTACATTCTTAATTAGTTTACTAGTTGAGTATATTTATACTTTTGTAAAGAACTTATCCCTTCATAGTTAGATTTCGACAGAACGCGCTGTAACCATAGATAATTATCTAGTTTACGTGGCATTAATTAAGACTATAATTAAGATACATAGCTGTCAAGTGCTGTTGCAATAAAACCAGGACCAGTATAGCGACACATTAGTACGTCGTGTAATACTCGTGTGTCACTCACTTAATCATAGTGATAAAGTGAACGCGCCTACAGAACAGATCATTAACTATTATGGCCTAGTTAACGTCGTCATTCGGACACAGCACTTATTATAGATAATTTATCTGTGGTACGAATCATGTCCTTATAAAAATAGTGTTATCCATTAACAATATACGTAATTAAGTAGTTTTTTCTTGATGTTCATATTCGCCTGTATTCGGTGACCAATTATGATTGTTTGGCCCGCATCAAAGTGGAGAAACCGTTACCTATTTACCAGAGATACTATTCGTATATATAACACCTGTAGAGAGAGAGGTCCTCTCACCACATCTTTTACTTCGATAGCTCTTTGGAGAAACTTTCTTCCGATTTCAACCATTATTGACGATTACGGTATGGTATAGGTACTTGTACGAAGAACAGCTTTAACCTGAAATGTTAAAGTTAGTCTTCGAATACGGCTGTTATATCGCTCATAACTTTTATTGAAATCGTTGCCGCTCAGATTCGCGTCGTTCTACAGGCGGCAGTGACAACTCCGCAGAACTTTGAAGCTTTAACTATATGGAAAATTGAATATTGTTAGTATATTATTTTAGCATAGACGCTAAAATAACATTTTTGCTATTAATGACGTGTCATGCCTACTCAAGTTGTATCAGTGAACAAAATGCTGTAACTAAATCATTATAAATTTCACTGAACGGTTTCTATAACTGTGGAACTAGTTCAGGAACACCGCAATTGACTGACGGCAATATTTTATGAACTGAACAATATCGCAGCGGCTGCAACCAACAGCCATCTCCGTACATTGTGGACAATTATCATTTATCACATTTAAAATGGTTCGACTAGCTGCGTGTTCAAAGAAAAATGTTTAAAATTATAGTTAAACTGTCTGTCCTCTTGTAATGTGCAGGTGTCCTTTTAATTTGTACAAAAACATAAGTAAATGCTGCAGATTTTCAGTACATGCAGTAGTTTGCGAGTTTATTCATTACAAACATACACGCATACAAAAATACATATTTACCTCTTTATAATATTAGTGTAGATGACGAAAATCCTTAACCCTTAGGCGCTTGTTACAATATCCACTTGAAGTGATAGGATGGTCCTTGTGTGTTGTGTGCCGGGCACATGTGGAGGATTTTTCACACATAACTATGCTTTTATAAGTAACGCAGCTTGATCAATTAAACTAAATCCATTGCAGCGAGTGGTGGCTCGTTTAATTGAATAAGCTCGTAACACGGTTGTAGCTGTTAGCTCGTCGACATCCCGGCGAATTCGTATTTGTTGAGGTTTTATTTCACGCTCTACTAAATATTTGTGTTGCTGAAACAGCCGACCGTAATCTCATGAATGTAAATATCGGGCATTGTTCATATTGGGCGGTTGTCCGGCTGCCTAACAAAGAAATATAATGTTGTTATATTCAACTAAGCCTCAAAATGGTTCCCTGAGATAAATAACCGAATACCTAAAATATTGCAGAAGGGCCCTTTATCTATGATACTTGTTTGCTTAATATTGGTCATTTCACGGAGACAGGATATGACGGTATCTCCCGTCCTAATTGAGCAGTCCGACTGAGAAAGTACCTCCGCCCTACATTATACCGCGGCTAATAATAAGCTTGTGTTGTGTTTCCGGCGGTGAGTAGGGTAGCTTAGGCTCACTGGAGAGGGTTTGTGTTGTCAGTACGAATACCGAGAAACCCTTCTTCGTCTTCTGCACTGGCAGCACAAAGCTATATGCTCGGCAACACGAATGTGATGCCCTTGGTGAATAGTTCACTTTTCACGTTCAGCGATGTGCCACTATGTTCGGGTGCCGCCGCCGGCGTCTGTGCACAGTTCAGAGATAAATGGTAACTGTACAATTAAAATTACATCTAATGTTACCACAACAATCGAAATCTTATTGAGCACCATTAAGCCACACTACACTTTGAAAGCGTTCTAACTGCTGCGGTCGCTTATAACCGCATTAGATGTTTTTTTTTCAGAAACTGGCATAATCTAGGCGTTCGAGTTGTTTTAACAAAATTACAAATAATAGAGTTCTTCGTTTTAAATCTATTTTTTTAATTTTCTGAAGATTTCATACAAAACCCGAATACCCTATTATACTTTGCATTGTTTATTTACAAAAAATAAACATAATTGGTCGGAATTTGGTGAGTAATATACATTGAAAGTCACTTTGCTTGTCGGCTTTCAAGTTTTTAGACGGAGTATTGAGTACATGCTTATAATCATAATTAAGATGTTGCTCCAGAGTGCCCTGGAGGGAGGGCGGAGGGCGGAGGGCGCCGAGTGCCGCAACAACAAGTAAGTCAGCGGTGTGGAGGTCGCCCCCGGTACTCAGTAAACTTTGCTATGACAGTTATTTGCTACTGATTTTGCGACGCAGCGATTGTTTGAGCGTATCGCTTGTAGCTGATGGCGTGGGAATGTTCTGTTCATTACAGGAGCGTGGTTCCGCATACGAATTAACTTTATTGTTTGTACAACATATTAGTGATGGAAAAGTCGCTCTTTGTAGATAACATTCACTTTTTTATTTATTTATTTATCATTCTAGACAATAGGTACACAAACAGTAGCATTCACTTAAACGTTCTGTGTACACTGTGTAATAGAAAATAAATGCAATTTAATTTAAAGTATTCGGTAATGTTTGTTAAGCTAGCAATTAAATCAAAACCAATGATTTTAACTTTCATTTACAAACACCTCTCTAAATGCAAACCCTAGTGGAAGGAAGTGCGTCAAGAATTTATACGGGTATAATTTGCTCCACCAAAACGAGATGTTGGAATAAAGAAGACATGTTTTTAAGCACCACTACTCCCCGACTAGTGATGTCGCGTAGGAAGTCAAAGCAAAAGTGCATACGTTTAATTATATTTCGTAGGAAATTATCTAGAATATTCATAATTTAAACAGCCTCCGTGGCGTGACAGTAAAGAACTACGCAAGAGGCGCGGGTTCGATCCCCGCTCAGTGCAAATATTTGTATGCATGAATATGACTATTTGTACTGGTCTGGTCATGTCTCGGAGAGCACGGTAGACCTTAGCCCCGGTTGCCATGCAAAAATCTATGGCAGTCGTTACGGGTAGCTGGAGCCCTCAAAAGTCTGACTTGCCTAATTACAGAATTTCAATATCGCCAATTTGGTTGTAAAGGTCCGATGGCAGTCGCTTCACGGAAAATATCGAAGTTCAGTCGCATCTTAGTTAGACTAGAAAGTCGACCCCAACTGATTTGGGAATAGGCTCAGAGAATGATGATGAATGATAATTTAAAACATATGGAAAGGCAAGAGCATGGGCGTGACTCTCCCGACTGCGTCTTGCGTAATCCGTCCGTCCGAATCTCAATTTGCTTATAGAGCAATTAGCAAATAATAATTAACTTATTACTTAATAGTCCAGTACCATAAATAAGACTCGCCTTGGGCTCCGCCTCGCTAATTACTACATTAAGTAAATGGTAATAGCCCACCAAAATTATGTTAATAGGTGCGCCATACGGTCCTACTTACAGCCTGATAACACCAGCATGTACTTACCACTTACATCATTTACCCTACTGTGTAGTGCGCGGAACGCTTATTGTCGGTTTGATATCGAACTTCATAAATTACACGTTAAATAGAGTGATTAGATTACATTATGTAATGTAATTACTGACTGCTTAAATAATGACATAGCATAAAAGTGACGTAAAATAATACTTTACACGTTTCGATTTCGCTTATTTGCGACAGTCGTCCTCGCCATCGGCACAGCCTCAACGTCGATACCACTATTAAGATAATACAGACGATTAAAATTATTTAATTTTAAATCGTCTGTATTATCTTTATTACTATTACTTATTGTCAATACTCAAATAAATCTTAACATATACCCATGAAATATAACGAGACAATTTCGTAGTGTAACATTCATTTAAAATATAAGTTATTGGAAAGTCAATAGCATGTAGACCCTAACATAGTAGAATATGAAAATTACGAACAAAATCATCTAACAATATGTATTCTGTGACAAAAGTCAACGTTCCTTTGACAGCACATGAGGGTATTCTACCGAGCCGCTCCTGTCGCGCCATTTTGCGAATATGTACGCTTGAATTAAATCACAAGGTTTAGATTTCAGTAGCGTGCTGCGACTTACATATTATAATAAATGTTATTTTAATTTCAACGAGTCTAAAAATAGACCTACCTATTTAAAATAGCTCAAAGAGACAAATTTGTTTTTGTTTTCACGAGACAGTAAACAAACACGAAGTCAACCGTGGGTAAACAATTACTGGTGCCCCTAACGCTTATATCACTGAAGTCATCACTAACACGTTTATTACCACACAAACAAATACCTAGTGTTTGACGGTAGTGTAACCACATTTTAAATTAATAGAGGAATATCGCTAACTAAATACTTAGTTTTACCATAAAAGAAAGTGTCACCACCCCAACTCATCCGAAGAAGATCCAAAGAATTTAGAGACGACTAACGGACAGAAGATACCACTGCAACAGAAGGAAAACTCGAAATAAAACTCTGTTTCAATCTGGTCAACGTGGGAACCCGCCTGACATTGGGAGTGACCTATGTCCAGCAGTGGACTGCGTTAAGCTAGTTGAATATTTAGTTACAATAATGATATAATGTCATACTATTGCTATTTTGCCTTCTTTTTCTTTTCATTCTCCTTAAAATTTTCTCCTTGCTCTACTACAAATAAGCAACGTCTAATTAACAACATTGACGTTAATGATAAGCTAACAAAATCATTAATTATAACATAGACCGTGAATTTGTTTACCGTCTTCATAATAACAAGTGGAGACTGAATCATTCATATCATGTACTCCTGTTTTCTTATTCAAACTTGGAATTAGGAATAGTTTGTGAATGTGGTCTTTTCGAAGGAAATGTGGACCATAGTTTTTTAATTGCCCTAGGACAAGGTTTTCTCTTTATGATATTATCCGCTCTAATATTCCGCACACTACTTCTTTTAAATCTCTTTTATCGCGTTTTTACTCATTTTGTAAATATTCTAGGTATTACATATGAATGCTAACATAAATAGTAAATATGAAAATTTGATTTCTTTCATTATTTTATCTATCAAATATTTTCCTTATTTATTTATTTTAATTTACATTTCTTTATTTTCCTAACTGTAAATATGTCTATTTATTTATTTAGAGTTTCATTTTGAATAGGCACTAGTTTTGCTTGGTATTTATTACAATTATTCTAATCTTTGGCATCGTTTTAAACGTGTTTTCATTTGACAGTTTGTTTTTTGACACAATTGCCATTGGCGAAATTGTGTTGGTCTCCCACAAAAGCCACTATAAAAAGTGGAAGTTGAAGTTCATAATAACAACGAGAATTCTCTTACATAATACCGCCATTAGAGATTATAGTGCCCACAACAATAAACAGGATCGTAACAATGCTTAAAACATGGAATAAAAAGTGTAAACCTCTTTAGGTAACGGCAGCGCCGGCGCTCAGCGCTCAGCGCTCAGCCGCTGAACGCTAGATAAAACGCTGCCTGGTACGACTAAATACTGTACATAGGCTTTATTTATTTTATAAACTATTCTTCAATTTTTCTACAATAAAATAAAAGTCCAATGCACAGTTGTAAGTCATTAATGTACAGAACAGCCTCTTGTAGTCTGCATCGATTGGTGTTTCACAGTTTTATTTTATACAGTCGGAATTTTTGTATTACTTCGCTATTTTTTATTGAAAAATCATCCTTGATTTATATAATGGTACATTTAAATGTGTTCCAAATGGTAGCCGACAGCTACTTAACAGGTTTAGGTGAGCCCTAAGTGCGTCCCGGTCTCGCAGGCAATGTTACGCCATAATGGAAAGTAAAGCCAGGATTAGGTTACATAAATAAGCTGAGACAACTATACACTTTTTCTCGTTCTTTTACGTTGAAAGGGAACGGTTATACTACCTATGTCCAATCAGAAAGTGACCCATTGAACTTGCTTCTATGCAGTCGGTGCCGAGCCCTTTGAACATTTACTAAATACCATTTATTATCTAACGCCTAACTTACATATAGCTTTTTATAATAGTTACTTGAGATTGAGGGTTTGAATAGCATCGCATTTTATTACAAACTAACTGACCTAACTGCGTCTGTGTCACCCCGTTTTTGCAACATTTTTCACTTCTGCTCCGCACCAGTTGGTTATAGCATGATGTTATATGTATACATATAAACCTTCCTCTTCAATCACTCTGTCTATTAAAAAACACATCAAAATCCGTTGCGTAGTTTTAAAGATTTAAGCATACATAGGGATATAGGGACTCTGCGACTTTGTTTTATACTATGTAGTGATGTAACATAAAATCTATACCCCGCACATCTCAGTATTTTGTTTGTTATTTCGAAGGTTTTCAGTTTATGAGCATATTCCTAAATGAAGAATGTCCACCGCAGGATCAATCGTATCGGGGCCCAGAGTGCCGCCACTTTGTGTTTGATCAATACAGTTGTTACGTTACCATCGGAGTTATGTTACGTGTGCTCAATGTTTTGGTGAATATGATAGCCATTGATCTGGCAAAATGGCGTTATTGATATTATTACCACTTTGCCGAACTGCGTAATATACGTTACGTGCAGTCGACATATGATGCTCGTGGCTTTGACAAGGCTTTTCACAATTTTGATACGGATGCTGCAAAAATGAAGCGATGATTTGAGAAGACTTTTGTGTAGTAAGAGGATAACATAATTTTTTAAATCAGTGCATGGAAAAATAATGACAAGAACAGGCGCTGTGAATATGTGAAAACGAATTCTAGCTCTATTTATAAACCTATACCATTAGCGCCAGTGATTGAAAATGTCCCGAAGTCGGTTCCCGGGTCGGGCATTTATTATGGAGTTTTTTTGTAAGTAGTCATCAAGTCACGACGGCAGTCAGAACGGTGTTTAGAAATGAGACTAATGTTGCTAACTGACATTGTTTCCTTAGGGAGCGGCGCCTATGGAATGTGTTGTGGCGGTTATGGCCTGACAACTTAAACTTAAGTGCCTTGAAAGTTTGAATTGACAAGAAAAACTGGGTTAATCTTTTGAGTTACCAATCCAATCTGTACTAGCTCTGGAATCCTTATATAAGAACATAAGAGGAATATCTAGGAAAATACTTATTAAATGATGTCCTGTTCACCTTATCGTAAGTCTTTCTTCGTTCAATAAACGTTCAACACGCCTCCTGGGTTTGTGCTATTTTACGAGCTCGCTACGTAAGGGAAAACGTCGAGGCCCTGCGACCCAATCAATCAGAATTTTGGCACATTGCGTCTTGTGCGCCCTTTATTACATTCGTCGGGGTTGGCGTGGACATCCCCTGGCTGCTTCTAAGATATTTAACATTTTTTGTTTGCTATTTAAGTAAATCGATAAAGTACATACCAACTGTTGAGCGCGAAATTTAAACGTAGGACTCATCAATAACATAATAATATCAGTGCATTGAACAAAGATAACTGTAATTATATATTTGAACAACAATTATATTATCATTACTGAAATATGATTATGTCTGTCCTGTCCTGAAATATGATATGTAAAGGTCCAAAGTATGAACGTAGAAGGCTTTACAACCAGAGGTCGGCACAAGAAAAGATGGATAGATTATGTGAAGGAAGATATGGCAAGGAAGGGAGTGACTGAGGAAATGACATCCGATAGGAATGTATGGAAGAGAATGACATGTTGCACCGACCCCAAATAATTGGCAATAAATTCCAAGGGCAGGAAGATGATGATGAAATATGATTATGTCTCATTACAATAATAAAATTAGCAGGGGTTGAAGGATAGAATCAAATGGAAATGTAAAAAAACACATCGCAGTCGTATGATTGCATTTGTACCGCTGTTTACTCACTTATATAAGTTTAATTAGTTGTGAGTCTCCTGTAGACACACATTAGGGCTGATAGTGTTTGTTGTCAGCAAGTAGGTAAGAGTAGGGAAAATATTTACTTTGTGTAATGAAACTTTGAGTCGAGATGGCGCTGCTAATGTGACTACGTCTGACGAGAAATAACTAAGTTTACGTTATTCTTAGTACTTATTTCGTAATGGAACATGTTTTCGAAAAAATGTCGTACAAAGGAACGTTAGTCACGATTTACACCGCACTTCTTTTTTTAGTGGAACCGTACATGTAGCGTGTAGCATGAAGCGGCATCTGTAATACACGTAATGTAATAAGAACAATGTCTGCGGAGACCATAACCACGACACAAAAATACTTGTTTTCATTCCGTGGCACTATTCACGAGGCAGAATATGTGCGGGTTAACTATCATTCTGACTGGTTAAAAGGATAATGTTCATATTAAAAATTGGAACATGAGTTTTAAGAGAAGACTTGTTAGTATACCAGTCGGTGAGATAAATCTTGTCGACTGAAGTCATACAGTGTTTAGGTTCAATGAAGTCGTACAAATAAATGTATTGTAATGTATTCCGCGTCGAGAGCTCTCGGCGGGAGGCGAAGGATCGGGTCAATATGGGAGATATCTGCCGAAGATAAAGTTAAAATATCGAGGGCAACGCTGACGAAAAACGACGTTAAGTATAACCGTATCGGTTCTATCTGACAGAATATATATTGCTCAGCTTTTGGGACTTCTCATATATTTGGATGAAGCAAATATCTGGCGATTCAACTCACCGTGGGACACGGCTGATTCAGAAGAATAGTTTTGTGGAACGCTGGTTAGTAATAGTTCCGAAGCAGTTTAATCATGGACAATTTGAACAGTTAGTACGTAATAAATAGGCCTTTAAGATATAGTCTACCGATTGGCATTTATATAAGTACATTAGAAAATTCTTTAAATTTGAAGGTAAAACCCATAATCGTCTTTGACTGCTGTGGAGAAATAACAACATCGTATGAAATATTCGCGCTCGTTTTAAATTCAGTTAATATATCAACGAAGTACAGCGGCATTACCATAGTAATGAAACACTCCCACGGCCGTCAAAGCTTTCTAATGAACACGTGTAAATACCAAAATGACAGCCGTGTTAATTACATGCTTTAGCACAATAATATACGTTGTTTGCACTCAAAATATATTTCTTTGTGGCCTTGAGACCTGTGTGAGATCCAGTGTGCAATTTATGGGCCAAGGTCTTGTTGCTTAGGATATTTGTTTTTTTTTTTATACTACGTAGGTGTCAGCCAAGCACACGGCCCACCTGATGGAAAGCGGCCACCGTGGCCTATGAACGTAACGAACGCAACACTAAGGGTGTCACACACGCGCTGCCCACCCTGAAGTGAAAGGGGGAGACCTGGGAAGGGGTGGGGAGGCTAGGAAGGGGAGGGGAAGGAGGGGTATAGTGAGCACTGGCTACCCTACTTACCGGCGGGAACACAACACGATGGTTATTATGACCGCGGTCTTCTGTAGGGCGGAGGTACTTCCCCAGTTGGACAGCTCATTTCGGACGGGAGATACCATCGTGTCATACCTCCCTAAGACCATGTTTTCGTTAAAAGATTTTGTTACTCAGCGACAACTACATACCCTGTAGAATAATGTAACGTTTACAGAAAAAATACAACATTCAACAAGACTTTCTTGATGAGCTACAAAATACGTTAGGTTGACCAAATCAAAAGTGTAAGAACTAATTTTTTTTTGTATGTTGGTTCACCCAGACTCGTTAAAAACTAAATAAGAAAGTCAAATATCCTTCATGACAATTCCTGGCACATCCTGTTTACACAACTTTTACTATAGCAGTAGCGCACACTGTAGTAATGTTGCGTATCTATTGTTATTTATAAAGGCATAAAAATAAAACAATGGTCTTTTATGTCAGTGATTTTCTAAAGAAATTATGTTATTTATTACTCCGTCCAAAATATTAGCCGCCGGCAATTAGGTTCATGTCATCGACCGCTTTGTTGACGACGTTTTCGCACAACTCTTCATATTTTACTTTTTGTTGTAATTAGGCTAGCAGACTAATATATTTCGTATTTGGCGTATCATAAAGGGACAACTATAACAGTACTAGGAACTGCGCATAATGGTCCGATGGTCAGCTGGTGTGACGTCACCGTTCATAACAGTGAAACGCTTCAGTGGTAGTTAGCGAATTATATGAATCAAATACGAATATTAGAGATAGACTATCTATAATTTATCTATCTTTACAACCTCTTGCGTGGGGTGCCCCACGCAAGAGGTTGTAAAGAGTAGTAGGAGTAAGTAGGAGTTTTTATATTTATATATAAATAGACCCATGCTTGCCAACATCAAGGGCGCCGCGTTATCATGTGTTGTCTGTTTAAGATCTTATGAAAAATAGTCCAAAAAAGCTCTTCCCGGTTCTTTCACTAACCCTTCAATGTTATTTACATGTTCTTAAATAGCAATATATCAAGGACAACGAGAGAGGACTCAAGCCTCAAGCCATCGTACTCGGTGTATGTTAAGACACATGACCTCACTCCGTACACGAGCTCAACCATAGGTCGCGTGCTATCGTCACACTGAACAATCCTGAAGGTTATGTACGAGACGTAACCTTTAGTTAATGTTCTCAGCCCCATTTGCGGCCTGTACGCAGTGAAGTTCACACACAAATCACTGAGGACGAGACCTCGTTCAAGTAACGCGCTATCACCATAATATATTACATTATATGAAACCAAGTTCGTTTATTTGTCGCGAGCGCTCGGCTGTCGGCGCCGCTTGTTAGTTATTAATGTTATCTTTCATTTCATCTGATGTCATCGAAGTATTTATTGGTGGTGTGTGTACAATCGTACGTACTCGTATATATTACTTTGTGCGACATCTGTCTGTGCGCGTATATCATGAGGCGCGGAGTGGCGACAGTCGCGTCGTGCTGATAGCTACTGGCGATGTCGAGCTAAGGGAAATTGTATTATTTTGGCGACCACTACAAACAGAATAATAATAGTACTTACTAGTTACACGCGTTATCACTACCTATTTCGCGTTATACTACGTCCCTATGTCCCTTTGTATGCTTAAAACTACGCAAAGGATTTTGATGCGGTTTTTTTAATAGATAGAATGGTTGAAAAGGAAGGTTTATATATATATATACTACATGCTACAACCAACAGGTGTGGAGCAGGAATGAAAAATGTTGCAAAAACGGTGTGATGCAGACGAAGTTGCGCGGGTAGTTAGTTATTTTATAAAAAGAGTTTTCATTTAATACCAAGTCGATAATCGTCAATCTGACTGAACATGTTAGGAACAAAGACACACCGTATTGTATTATGTTATCTGTGGTCGTATGCTATTTATTATAGAAGTAGATGTCAACTATTAACAATATAACATCCCCAAATCGCTCGACATTCAAAAACCGAGTACGCCTACTGTACAACGAACCATTGCATAGGCAGAATAAAACTCTTTTCAATATCTTTCCATATATAGGTATATAAATTTATGTATATGAGTATATGTATATTTATATATTCTATATTATTAAAGTATATATCTTTACTAATTTTATAAAGAGGAAAGATTTGTTTGTTATTTTGTTCGTAACGAATAGGCTCTGAAACTACTGGACTGATTTCGATAATTCTTTCACCTCTAAAAAGCTACAACACCTAGGAGTAACATAGGCTATATATCATCACGCTACCATCCAAGGGAGCAGAGTAATAATCATAAATCTCAATCGATCCGGTAAATTTCTATAGAATTGCGCTAAAATATCGACAGCCAGGAAAAATAGTATAGAGAGGCAAGTCGAGAATCGAGTAGAGTCGTACAACGTGATAATCGACATCCACGCGGGCGGAGCCGCGGGCAACAGCTAGTTTAAGTATATTTTTATGTTTACTGTGTGTATGTTTATACCATACTAGATCGAACTTTCACCACAATACTTAAGGTTGACTAGTACAAAATATGAATGGCATTAAGTGCGCCTTTGTACAATATTTTTATATTTTGTGCAAAAAGTTTAAATAAATGACATACTGGTAGGTATAATTCAGTTTTAATTACAGTTGTTCCTTCGAGCGAGCGAGTCATCGCTTTTACGTCGTATGTGGTGCGTATTATTGAGATTAATGTACAAAGGCGAGCTGAACTCACTAAGAGTTCTCTCCCAGCATAAGATCCCAAGGGGTGAACACTTCGGTAGGTTTAGATTTCACTGCGATTGTCAAAAAATACTGAATAACCTTTTGATCGCATTGACTTACATATCAGTTTATTTTCACAACTGCAAGAGGTTGCAGACCTGATTATTCGGTATGTGCCTCCACGATGTCCTGAGTCAAACAGATCGTGAAGTGACCTTATGGTGATTTTTTGTTATGGTGAGAAGTCAATTCAAGCCAGTGCCATCACCTACCACCCGCGATGACGCAACTTCGATGTTCTCATTAACATTTCAAATTATAATACAGATGGACAATTCCAAAGTCCAATGGAGAACTTTAGGGCAAAATATATTCCACTGCAATATAAAACAAAACAACTGTCCAACTTGATTTCATTTGTGGAAGTTGCAAAGCCGCACACGCTGCGATAACTTTATTAATTTTACTTCGTAACGACGGCACACGAACTCCGACTGAATGCGAGTGCCAAATACCGCACGAGGGTCAAAGGACCCGGACTACAGTTGTGATGCTTGCGGTAATGAATAGGCGATACATCACGCGTGATGGCGCAAATTGCGGCGCTGCGCGGTGATGCGAGCAGTGTGTACACAGAGCACGTTGTTGGAATACGTATGGTGCATTGTGTGTGTGTGGATTTATCTCTGTTCTCTGGGGATGAGTCTAACTAATGTCAGTTCCGATTCCCGTGTTTGGACGCAAAGGGGGGATCTTCCAACCAGGACCACGCCTACAGGGCCAGGATGACATTGACCAACGCCTGAACTTAGATTTAGCGATGCAGAGCCAGTCATTCTTGTAGTTGAGACCCATAACCATAAACTACTGATTGGCAAAATAATATTGATGTTAAAAAAAGTAGACACTAAATATGTAACCTTCCACCTACCCCTTCGTAAGTGCACAGCGACATCTGGTCAGCTACATAAAGCAACCTTAACGTAATGTTTTCAACGCGGCATATCTATACGCGGTTTCTAATTTTCATAATTAGTTAGGTACTTAATAAGCCAAATGAACAAATAAAATTTGATCCGATTAGATACCCTCGTGATGGCGTGCACCGCACAACGCGGCGGTGCGCCGTATCATTTATCTGATTACAATCGCTCCATTAGTGGGAATTGCAGACCCATAGGAAATACGATTTATTCAAATGATCATTTTAATTCGACCGTAGCTCTGAGCATTGTGATGATTAACGTTCAGCTTCAATATCATTTAATTTCGGCACTGGTTTATAACTGATAAATGCTATTGTATTCGTGGTTAATGCAAAGAATTCTTAATGTTCACCTCGGTATACTGAATGATAGGCGACGACGTGGTGTGGGACATCCAATCCGATGTGTCAATTGTTACCGATTACTTTATTGAAAGACAGTGATTGAAAGCGATTCAATAGGATTTTGTTGATTTAGGAGCTGAAATATTGCACAGTTGTTAAACCAAGTTTACATAAAACTACTCGTTGCGACATAATATTTAAGTTCCACACGAATAATATTATATGATACGTGTGTAAGCGAGCGTCATATTTCCACAATTGTCAAGTTATTTGGTGGCTATATTTGGCACTCCGTTATGTAAAAGGCTCTTTATACTTCTTTAATCAGTAAGATCATTGCTTCTAAATTTATAGGCAGATTCACTAGGCGTACTACTAGCTATAAACTATATAAGCTTCTATTAGATCTATGATTTTTCTACTAGGACGTTCAGTCACAAATTAAATACTAATTACACAAATATTTTCACAGAGAGTTAAGATTCTAATTACTAGAAGCGAATAACTTAATCTTTCTACGATTGATAATGGTTAATTAAAACAGTAATTAGCGCCCATTTCTTTTAAGTCAACTAAATTCTGAAATTCTGAAAAGTGTACGCCCATCTTAAGCTCATTATTAAGCTCATAACACTTTGTCCCCAATGGAAATGCTCGGCCTGCTGAGCTACTCAGACATGTCTTTTTTATATACCACATAGGTGGCAGACAAACATATGGCCCACCTGAAGGAAAGTGGTTACCGTGGCCTATGGACGTTTAGAACACCAGGGGTTAATACACTTCGGAGGTCGCAAAATGACCTCCGTCCCCCATGAGCGCGGGCCTGGGGGTGACGGGTGGAGCCGCCAGTCACCCTAGCAGAAGCAGGCCACGGTGATGGCGCAAATGCCACCCCATACCCAGGGGCTAGATGGGGACACCATGGTCCCCACATTAGGGGAAGAGGGTCATCTCAACAGAGATGTCCCCGGGTCTGCCGGGGTGCGAGAGATATGTCTTGTATAATCTCACCTCCGGCAATCAAGGACCCATGGACGGCGTGCGTTTTGGTCGGTTCGAGTCCGACATAATCACCTCCATCGGTTTTGGTGGAGGTGGTATCCGTGGGGATTTTGCGCACGATAAAAAAAAATAAAAAAAGGGGTTAATACACTCGTGCTGCGTACCCTGTAGAAACCATCGGGGCCACCTGCCAGTGGCACGTCTGCCATTACCACTTGATATACTGCTGGCACACTATCTAGTTCACTCGGCTGGTCACAGAACCAACATTAATTTCATGCGCACACTCCATTGATTGTTATGAACCGTTTCTTGTAAAAGAGTGACGTGCAAGCGTTCATTGCTTCTTAAACTGACAGTTTTAACCGCATTCAATCACTACTCGTAGTGTAACATAACAAAAACGTAACAATATTGAAATCAAACTTAGCAGGCTTATAATTAAATACAATATTTTAGGATACACATAAACCGAAGTTTTGATACCGGAATACACCAAAATGATTTTAATAACGTTAAGTTGTATAATCACTATTAAAAATATTTTTTTAGTTTTTAATTTTTATGTACCTAAGTAGGTATATGATTCAAATGTGAATAGCTGTAATCGGTAATTGTTTACTAATTATGTACCGGTGCAAACTCCTGTAAACGACTTTTTATATCCCAAATATAATAAAATAAAAGATACTCAATTCTTCTTAGATTAATCGAGTTTAGTGATGATCTGAATTCAAGTACCTACTTTGTTCGTATAGTTTCGAGCTATATAAAATGTAACATACTCGTACATAGTACTATGTCGGTGAAGTGTCCACTTACTTTATCAAAGGATTTTAGTGAGGAATGTTTAGTATTTAGTTTGGACACTACGACGTGA
This sequence comes from Pelosia muscerda, assembly GCA_963691645.1. Classification (NCBI taxonomy): domain Eukaryota; kingdom Metazoa; phylum Arthropoda; class Insecta; order Lepidoptera; family Erebidae; genus Pelosia; species Pelosia muscerda. The sequence goes on along the minus strand of OY829115.1, from coordinate 16,482,581 downwards.
TTTTCTTAAGCGCACAGATTATAAATTGAAATAAATGTAATCCGATGTCGTAGTACTCAACGTGTCACAATTTTTCACGTAAATTTCAATTTATTTCTAACACAAAAAAATTGTTCCTATTTAATAACTTTATCACAGCTTGAAAACAATTCTATTAAAGCACTCAGCTGAGTGCTCTGTGAAAAAAAATGCGAGCCATTATTATTTAAAAAGTTACAAATAGATCAATTGAATTCATGAAGTGGTAGAGTGGTGAGCCACTAAATACATTTGCTAATGGATTTCAATGTTCAAACAAAAGTAAATACAGTAATTGAGTTCTCTCGGCGGCGGGAGCGCGGAGCGTGTTGTGAGAGTCACGCCGCGGCTGGCGCTGTTCCAGCTCGTAGGCTATCGACGGTTGCATTTTCCTCAAGCAGTTACGTGAAGAGTTATTAAATTTTCATATTAATATCTGAACTCACCGGAGATTTTGAGTCGGCAGCCCAATAAATTATGTGGCGATTTGATTTACTTGGAAGCCGGCCTTAATAATGGTGGGCGATAATTTGATCGATGCCGCACTCTCTCACTGAACGAAAATGTTATTACGAAGAGATTTTTGATTATCATTGTTATGATCATAGCCTTTAATCAAAAAGACGTTTTAGATAAGTATTTATATTAAGATAAGTGTTATGGACTGTAATTTATAAAAAGTATTGTTCAAATTTGTCATTTTTACAACTAAACTATGGCATGTATTATGTTAGAGTCATGATGCCCCCTGTACAAACAGAAAGGTCATTTTTAAACTATCGCGGTATAAACTAATACTTCGCATAGCTGTTCGGGACTTATCGCGATTTATGAAACTTACTGTTGCCGACGTTTTGGATGCATTGCAGCACCCGTGGTAACAACTTGATACACATTAACTGTCTTATAGAAATAATTATCAATTTGATTTATGCGCATGTGCCGTGCTGAAGCCTTCCTAGAATGCTATGTATTTTCTTAGTGGGTACTCTCCACATAGGTCGTGTGTCTGCTACTTTAATAGTAGGTACAAAAACAGTCATGTATAGTAATCAAATGTTATATTGGCAAGCGCATTAACTTCACTTATACGTAACAATGCATTTATCGGCATATTTCGATATCAGCCATTTAAAACCATTCATTTCATCTTCATGTTTTCGTATTATCTATTTAACGAAATACTCGTAGCACACATCCAACTTGGTGCACATTCGTCTTTCACTTTGACATTAACTATCAGTTCTTATAACGACGACACCCAGGTCCGGCCGGTAGGTGCAGCAAAGGTGACAAATGAATTGTTAAAGGACAGACAGGGGTTGTCCATCTGCTAGTAGTTTACAACTTATAAAAGTGCTTGGTCAGCAACAGTTGGTCACACCAGACTCGCCCTTATTAGGTGTGACTGACAAAACATGACGAAATATTATAACTAATTATGACTTGGATATTTAATGTGTTCGTCGAAATGGGTGTGTGACAGGTACCATGTAATGTAATACAATATGAAGCACGTACCGGACCACCGGCTAGTGATAATATATTTATGAAATTTTCATAGTAATTTTATTGTAAAAGTAGTAGTTTTATTAGTAATATATCTAGTGTGAAAAACAAAAACTTGTCGCTCTTAATAATAAGTGGTACACCACAGATGTCCTTCAAATTCCCATCACTAAAGGAGAAAGTGAAGGGAAAAGAGAAGAATACGAAAAGAAAACAGACTATTGCTTCGGCGCATATGTAGCATATTGCTACTTGGTAGGTAGGAGGTAGGTACATTCAGCATCAGACAAAGCAGCAAAAGTACTCAAAAAGTGTTAACAGTCGTATCAACATCTTTTTGAGTACTTCCCTCGCCAAGATCGATCTGATGTGGACGTACTACTTCCCCGGTGAAGCCGTTTAGTAATGTTTACAGAAACATATTAGCTCACCTCTTTTTATTAGATTTCTACATAAAATAAAAGAAGGCAATTTCAGAAGATTTTCAGTTTCTTCAATAAATCAATTTATCAGGTATATACGGGCTCGTTATATGAAGTGTAAGCGCTAATAAATATATTAATGTAGATCTCTGAGTACACAATAATCGACGGTAGTTAGAAAGGTGATAATAGTGTTAATGACTGCTCTCGCCTGGCTAACTACCCGCGATACCCGAGACGTTCAGAGGGTAACGTTCACGGTGAGGTTGTCGAATTATAAGGGGCTTCATTCGTTATTTGATCACCTTCGGGTTTGATACTACAGATAACATAACTGTACCCAGGCAGCTCAGATTCTATAAGGGAATTAAATCGATTTGGATTGTAGAAAGTGAATGCCCAGACATAAGCGTACTGTGATGTCTATACACGTCATGGTACGCTTTTGTTGTCTATTTAAAATTTTGTTAAAATCATTGAATCAATAAATGTAAATATTTTGTACATATACGTAAAATAACTAAACTAAAATAACATTTATTAGACTAAATAAATATAACTACAATATTTACTAGAGTAAAAAGACTGATGGTAAGGGCAAAAAATTCAAGATCTGTGCTGGTCAAACAATATTTCTAAGAACTGCAATATAATACTATAACCAACCAATCTCCAATGTATACAACATTTAATTAGATAACATTTGTTACCTACAAACATGGGCATAAAGTATCCTCTGCTGGTGTTAACTCAAGTTTATAATAAACTCAGATAGGATCGCTATTCGCTTCACACTTCCTAAACACCCTTCCATCTATCTATCGCTACATATCGGACGCTTAGGATGATTATAACTACCCTGTTATGATCCGAAAGTACTAAATGGATATATTACATATATAATATGATTAATTGAGTTAACAATTAAATTAAGTATCTAAGGTTGAGTTAGGGTTAAGTACATCACAAGGCGTTAGTGTTGTGACCGGTGTGTGTTGTGTGTCCGGATCAATATTGACTGTATAGTGTATATACCTACCGCAAGGGTGCAAACACTCAAGAATTCTAGAATTAAATTCATTTCTTCACGACGTAGAACAGCTGTCCACATTCCTGCGCTCGTCCCAGGCGCGCTCAGGTACAGAAAAAGATAAGTGTTCGTCTGGAGGAGAGCCAATAGCCGTCGACACGCCTTTAATTGGAAGTGTTGGAGCGAACGCCGCGCCCTACTCTGTCTGTGTACCTATTGTATATTTATTGTTGTCTGGTATTTAAAAAAATACCACTTCTTGTCTTGCAAAAGTGCAAATGGAATGTAAAATTTATACTATGTATAAATTACAAAATTGTAAATGGTCATAGCTGTAAATTGCATTAAGGATATTTAAAAATGTGTTATTGTAAAATAACGATTCTTAACACAATATTTAAAATTCAAAAATAATGTATTCTGTCATCATTCTCTGAGCCTATTCCCAACTCAGTTGTGGTTGGCTTTCTAGTCCAACTAAGTGCGACTGAATTACGATATTTTCCATGAAGCGATCGACATCCGATGTCCACAACCAAATTGGCGATATCGAAGTTCTGTAGTTAGGCTAGTCGGACTTTTTTGGGCTCCAACTACCAGTAACGGCTGCCATAGTATGGATTTTCATGTCATAGATGTTCGTATACACCACAACAACCGGGACCGACGCGATGGCTTAACGTACTCTTCGTGGCATGACCAAATCCACACGGATTTGGTCATATAGCCATATTCATGCATACAAATACCTGCACTACTGCGTAGCAGTCACGTTCACTACATAGGCTGTGTCAACAATCATTAATTCTGTATAGACCATTGAACGGAACTTACAAAACGTCAAAATTGGTATCATACTATAAGTTTCTTTTAAATAATATATTTTTCGCTTTCTGTTTCGCGGGTTTCGCTTACCAAATATAGAATAAGTTAGTTAAAGTATTAGAATATTAAGTTTTCTTTATTCACGTCTGTTAGTTCACTATAGACGCAAAAACTACTCGAGAGATTTTAATGCTATTTATTTTACTACTAAAATCTAGTCAGAACCAAATATGTTTGATCGCTGTCGGTTGAGTGGCCCCGGAGATATAACCAAAAGTACCAAAAGTACAACCAACCTGTATGATTTTAGATTGACATGGTCATTTACAAGGTCAGTTGCAAGTGCCATGATCACGGTGTACTTGCAACAGCGCCAAAATATAGGTTACGAAATGAAACCAACAAACATGGTAAATATCCCGATCGTTTTAACAGTGAATATACAACCAACCTCCTCGCGGGCGAAACCGCGATCGTATCTAATGTTGATTGTTTAAATGACATAGATAACATACACGACATGGGCGCCGAGCGGGATGTGAGCACCCCTTACTCCCCACTTCCTTCCTTTTGCCATGAATCAAAATATACATTCACATTTTTTGTTAGAAAATAGTTTGAAGAATATTCCCAGAGTAGGTGCTCGCGAGTTTGTTTTTGTGGTAGCTACAAAAAATATTTACGAATATTAAACCTGTACAAACAAATACATTCCTCTGAAGATAAACCTGCCGACACCCATACCACACATACAAAGCGCGGTACTAAATCAGTAAACAAAACACCAACAAACGTCGTTCTTTTGGCCTTTGACCTTTGACCGTGCGGCAATACAAACATGTTTACACTTCATTACCAATAACTTAACGATTTGACCAAACATGAGTGCTATTCAGTAGTCGCAAGCACCTCGTAACCGCCCTAATAGAGCGGCTCCAGGAGGCTGTGTGGTATTGCGCACTGCTCTCCGACTGTGAAACAAAAAGTTAGCGCCCATAAAGCGCCCACCCTTTCTGCCCTCGCTTCCTGATGACAATCAACACGACGCTTTATGAGTCGCGTCGCATCCGATTGCCGCCTTATTTGTATGCCCCAGTTATGTTTACGACCACTTTTATATGTCGACATGTGAAGATATAAATTAGGAAACTCTTTATTATCAGACATAAAACTAAAGATGTATGAAAATCTAAATTTTTGCACTATGTGGTTCATGATATACCTGAGTGAATGTGGCTCTCGCAAAGATTTCTATAAATGTATAAGCTAAATGTACTTCGAGTGAAATTAAAATGTACGTAGAATCAAAGAATCAATTTCGTTTATTGAGTTTAGTCACATTAAGAGCACATATGAATGCCAATGTGTTACAATTTCATTGTCAAAAATATTAAAATAAACAAAATATATCATAATGGAAATGATTGATTGATTTTGATTTGACTTGGTTCTTAGGTGGGTCCTGTAGTGGGATGGGATCTATTGAGAAGAAACTAGCAGGAAACACAGGTCTCTTGCGAGAGCAAGATATTGATTAGGATGATCTAATTAAAATAACTTTTCGTCATTTAACATTGTTTCATTTCTATTTCAAATTTATTAGGTGGCAGGACTACCAAATCCTGAGAAATTTTGTTAAATATATTAATAAAATTTACCTGCAAACGAATTACCAACTTTTTGAAGCACAATTAACCCCCTTTTTAAATTACAATTTCACACTTTCCACTATTTTATACAATGAACAAAAAATACTATTTATCACTTACAGTCTGCCTGACACATTGAAATGGGTGCTTACGCTAGTTCAGGAAATAGAAAACGAGTTTCATACCAAACCAACTGCTTTCACAAACCACTGCAACGCCGAGGCAGTTTCAAAACATCTGTGTTTTGTACAATATTTTACTCTACAACTCGTATTCTTCGACTTAATATTGAAACGTACTGAAAATTTCAGCGTATCGTTGTTCACAAACAGCACCTGAATAATAAGTGGGTTGGAATGTGGCTGAGCGTGAATTGGCAAATACCAGTACAGCTGCATGCATATTTTTACCGAACGCCGATATGAATAATGCAGCGAGTGTCGCGCTGTGTGCACGCGTACCGAGCACACAGAGAGGAGCAGCGGGCCGGGAAGTAGAGGACGATTTTATTAATTTACCTATCATTCTTTGAGCGTGAAAACGAAAGTCAATACAGATCGGATACTTTTCATTGCCTTTTCGGAATGATCGCGCATTCTGTGGTTTACAATAGAATATCATATATATCTTTGTTTTATCACGATACTTTTTTGTTTTTCTACGATGACATAATAGGGTTTTTATATACGTGTGTGACTTCTTCTACTTGTTTTTATTTTCTCTCGCCGTTTCATAAATAAGAGAACATTTATTTTAAAACTCAAGTTGTCTGTTGGGCTCGCTTGACCCCGCCGCGCCGTGTGCTGTGAGCTCAGTTTACGATGTCATCCGTCTAACAAAGAGGAACGTAGTAAAAATCTGTAACAAAACATTACAGGGTGCTCGCACGCGTTCACTTCTGAATTTGTTGCCAGTTTTTTTATGGTGAATACACATAAACAACATGCTGTGTTATGTTGACAAAGACTCCGTGTTTGTTTTTTACATATTATATTTGCATACATTTAGCTTGTTGCGATAAATTTTTAGTATAGTTATATATGCACGTTCAAAAGAAAGTGAAATAGTTTTACATAACAGAGTTTATCTTTATTTTGCCAACGAAGGTAATAAACGATGGACTATTTTATTTTACAGATTGCGACTAAAATTATTAAGTAAAAATATTATTTTATGATTCGGGTCATGATGTTTAAAAGTATAAAAGAACATCGATCTACTCCTGTGAGAATAAACTAAACCTTGGAATACAAAACGTGCACGTAGATATCTGAACCACTACTACAAAAATAAAAGCCAGAACTCGTAATATTACAAGTATAGTAGTGTAGCACTACAACAGCGGTACCGCCGGCCGACGCAGAGTCGACGCGAGTGGCGTCCCTTGGGATCTCTGTCTGCGACTAACGGGATCTAGTGTAGTAAAAGCAATTTGATAATTCTATTCACAGAACATCTCATTTTAAGAAAATACATTGAAAGGGTGGGGTTTAACAATAGTAAATTATCACTAATTGTCATGGAAAGAAATTTCAAACCGCACCCTTCTAAGGAAGTAAAATGACTTCTTACCCGAGGAGATATGATTTCATATGTGCAATATTCGGCAAATGTGAAGAACAAGCCTCGACAAGTGTGTCGCCTCTTAACTCGCAGACGTGTTTCGGCAATTACAGTTATTACAAATATAAAAGAACTGAACTTATCGACTTCGATCGCAGATCAGCTGTAGGGGCCATAACGAGCCGAGGACATCTTATATTTTTACTGTGGAGTTATATTGATGAAATTTAAACATTTATAGCGGACTTATATAATATCAAGGTGGTTTGCCAGCGCCCACTCGCACAGATAACGCCTTATTTTCCGTTTGTTTTAGTATTTTTGCACCTCAAATGATAAACAATGTTCATATGAATATTTTTAAGTTGAAAAATATCCTTCTATAAATTCACTTCGTTCTTCTTACGTGAGGTATATAGTAAGGGAAGTTTATCGGATTCTTTGCCATGTTCTTTGTAAGTTCTTATATGGAACAATTGGATAATTCAAGGATCTCCACAGTGAATCTCTCTTACTTTTCGAAAAAAGAACAATCTCAGTCACATTGGGATCGACATAAACACCCCTAACTTACATTTTACTAAACTACGAAATTCTTAGTGAAGTTTACATACACATACCTACGTACATATACACTGATTGCGCCGTTATTGTAAGGTATTTTTTTTTTACGCTACTCCAATTTTCGATAACAAAATACCACAAAAGAGCGAGGTCTCATGGACTGGCCCAAGGAATCTTATAAAGTTGATGTAAACAAAAACATTTATTATTTACTATTACGATTCCCTGGTCATTTGTCGGTAAAGTTAACGGTAATATCCAGAAAAGCGCTTGGTTACGCCGTTAGAAGTTATTCCATTAAATGAGGAAACTTTTTAATTATTATTTGTTTACGGTCTGTGAATGCGATCAGTGCTGCGTAAGGCCTCCCTGGCCAGACTATACCAGACTAACCTGTGTTAACAATACCTCTACCTGTGTGGCTAGCCCCGAAAGTGACGCAGAGCGACCACTGCCGAGAGCACTAATTGTTATGAAGATATGTTTATTTGCTTATTCGTTATTTAAAGACTATTAAACTTATTATGATGAACTAATAAAATATTAAGCTTAAAAACTAAATCCGACTACTTAAAAATCACGCTCTAATATGTGTTGAACAAGAAAATATCAAGGATGGCCGTGGTCGTATGCCGCTTTCTCTAACAAAACAATACATTGTATAATCCTTATTATTTTCTTAATGAATGTGTTACACAGGTTACACTGTTCGCTATATTCACATCTAGTGTGTAGATGGAATTGTTGTCTCATTCCCTCTGTGCCTTAACTGGGTGTGTAAATTTATTTGTACTCAGTTCATGTCACGAAATAATATTAATATAGCAAATAATCACCCGACGGAGGCGCCCCTTACCGCCGACACGCCGACACGCCGGTGTTCACGTACGCGATACACAGCGCGTGAATGATTAAACATGACAAGGTAATTTAAGTGCTGCTCCTAACTAACTCTCGTATTTCACATGCTCCCGACATCCCGTAGTGGAGATAAGTTTACTGTAAACAGTTAGGTAATTGTGTGCAACATTACATGAATATGAATTAGGAGAAAACCATAACGCGCTCTCAATAGTGTAGCTATCACAACGGAAGAGACACGTGGCCGGTGGGCCCGGCGCGCACTCAACGTTCTGATATTTTCTATCATTGTTTGATTTGAGCTCGTCCACCACCATTGCACCCCGTGTTATCCTCAAAAGATAGCCCAAAAAAGGGGAATTGCGCGTATAGAGGATATTTTGTACACATTTTACCTATAATACGTACTATAAAGGAAACAATATTCTTGTATGATTTTAGATTGACATGGTCATTTACATATTCACTGTTAAATAGATCGAGATACTTACCATGTTTGTTGATTTCTTCGCGTAACCAACAAACAACAAACATGGTAAATATCCCGATCTATTTACCTGTGATTAAACAATATTCTTGTTAAGAGTAAAATAAAACAAAAAGTTTTTAGAGCAATGAGTCAATCAATGTTGTTCTAACCTAACCACTGATACAAAAGGCAGTAGTAGCAAACATTCTTTTTTTTATTACGACAAAATATATATAACTTTTACTAATTGTATAAACTTTTATTTCCAGTTTGTAGAGACCAACTCAGAATATGTAGAATTTTTTTTTTTTTATAATATCACTCCTATATCCCCGAAGGGGTAGGCAGAGGTGCTAGCACCCACATTTCGCCAGTTTATGTTTAGGTCCCAATGTAATAGGTGGCGAGCCTATTGCCGTTAACCGGGCACTTATAAGCCTGCGATAAATACACACATAACTTCGAAAAGCATCGAGTCATAGGTGTGTGCCATGGTTAAACCTGGGATCGAACCCGAGACCTCGTCTCAGCAGTCCATTACCCATACCACTAGGCTACCGCGGTATGTAGAATATTGCCAGTAAATCTGCCGCCGCGCGCCGGTACTAACTCTAGCTGTCAATTGAATGCACCTGTAGAGCGGTAGTACATATGTGCGGGGTCAGAGGTACGTAACGTAAGGCGAGGGCACGACACGGGCACGACATTGCAGCGGCGACCCGGCGACACTATGCATGCCGATGTTTATTGCGCCGGCTAGCGCTTCGGCCCACTTATATCTCACGTTCAGACTATTTTATTTCCTGTCCTGTAGCCAGTTTTCCAGATAAGCCTTTTTGCTGCTTCTGGAATATCACCAGTTGGTTATGACGCGGACAAGTTATGTGACGTATTTTATGTGACTTTGTATAGTGAACTTTGATATAGTTGGTACTTTTTATTTGAAGTTCAAGTTAAAGTTGAAGTTAAAGAACAGTTTCGACCACAGCCGGTGTACACTGGTCGAATAAAATAAATAGTGTAATATCACAGCCATACCTACCCAATAATTTCAGCTTTATTTACGCTCCACTCGTGCTTCGACTGACCTTGATACGAGTTCTCTCTCGTCGAATATAACACTGAGTGGTTTGATTTATTATTCTTTTGATACCGAAACAGTTAGTAAACAATATAAAAATGACAAAAGTTGGTACCATTGCAACAAAAAAGTGATTTATACTTATCGAATAAATAAGTTAGCGCGGGCAACAACGCGGGTCGTCCCGCGGCTATCGGCGGCGGCCGATTTACGAGCGCTGCCCTTTTGACACTTATCTGTGTTCTGTTTTATTTGTTTTCTTATTTATTTGTGTTACTCGCGAACTTATAATCCCTCGTATCTATATATAAACGTTTGGAATTACGCACATGTTTTTAGATATACAATCATGTATCCGACTATGGTATAAAATTAAAATAAATATTTAGTATAGGTACACAATACCGCGGCTAATAATAACAATGTATGTACAGTGTTCCCAGCGGTGAGTACTGTTGACAAAACTCACAGAAGAGTTTTGGCGCTGTCGTTGGGAAACCCAATTTGTCTCCTGCGATGGCGTCACAGAAGCTCTCTTAACATTAAAATTAAGTTCTGCTATCGTAATTATAAATTAAGATTAATTGTGGTCGGGGCCCCGACTGGGCGGGCCGTCCCCGATAACTTAATTGAATAACGGAAACCCTTATCAAATTAAACTATATCTGTACATCAAGCGATTCTTCGACACACAAACTATGTCCTTAACTTCAAAGGTTAACCGAACCTTAACCTTATGATAATTCTCTATGATATTCTCTACTCACCAATCGTCAGGTCAGTTCGCGACAAGTGCCTTGGGTTGCCCATCAGGTAATACAAATATGTTATCAATATTTGTAATCAATAAGTTCCAACAAGTGCTATCAATGAACAGTATGAATGTTGTCGTAAAAAAATTATATTAGGCGACATCTCTATTGTTTTTTCTGTTGCGGTATTTACGCTAATAATAATAATTTTATGTGTCTACAATGTGTGCATGACATTTTGAGAAACTTGTCATTGCTCATAACCTAGACGTCATTCTGGCTTTCACTAACCTTACCTAGGTTTGCAGACCGTTTATCCTTTGTAGACCATAAAACTATCTGAAATTTCACATATTATAGCTACGTAACCCGGAGCGGAAATCAAACCTCAGTTATATCAGTCAAATTCTCCAACCTCCAAAGGATTCTTAAGGATTGTGGTGAACAACTTTTTTAGAGTAATAGTTCAACAAGTAAATAACCAAAAGTGTAATTGTTAGTTAAAACACTTTCGGAGTAACTGTTGACCCGCCAGTTGCCGTCGGTCAGGCTTCGCGCTCCGCTCGCGCGCGGCCGCCCTCCCGGCCGTCACACGGAATATCGTGTGATGGACGACAGTGATCTGTCACGCTATAGTCTCAATGAACGACACGTCACAGAAGTGACTGTGGTCGACGCTACTTGGCTAATGTATCACTACCATATAGGGTTAGCTCACCACCCGCTGGCATGCTCCAAACATATTGTTCGTAGCTCGTCTGCCACCTATGTGGTATAGTATAGTGTAGTTAATTTGAAGCGTCAGTAGTGAATAAGGAATCCGAGAGACTATGTCGTTTTAAATGTATTATTTATTTTAATCAGGTATTTGTTATTTAAAAATGTGACGGTTCGTTCGGACAGAAAACAAGCGCCCCGTCTTGCGTAGCTGTCGTACAGCCGCGTAGCTGTAGCGACATCGTAGCTGATATATATGCGCTACGAGGCTCTACGCAAGAGACACGAGACCCATATTTCACGATTATAATGAACCAAGGGAGTCGCATTATTAATTGCAATTTGTTCTAGAAGTACTTGTTTACTCTGCTAAGTAATTTGTTGTTTTAATAGCTCAGGCAATTTTAATATCATTCATCGTAATTACTTACAAAGTGCTGCTAAATGTTGAATAGGAAAATAGACGAGTAGTCTTTTGGTATGCGATTGCACTTATACATGTTTGTCTATTCGGGTATTCTTATCAGTGGGGATACCGAGGGCTTAAGTTGGCACGTGGGCTATGTGGGGTTATGTAGCCCTGCTTTACTTTCTGCACTGTCAGCCCCTCTCCGCTCTAAAGGGTCGACAGCACAAGAGTCCATGGGCCACGGTAACCGTTTTCCGTCAGGTGCGCGGTGTGCTTGTCTGCCACCTAAGTGGTATGAATGAAACGTTTTGATTTTATCGGACATCAAATTTCATCCTTTTAAATATTGTTCTTTTACAAAACAAAGTTAATAACAACATGGCGCCCGACCAAGTGTCGGGCATTTCAATAACTGTAGTCACTTCACAAACATCGTTTTGCGCTAGAAAACCTTTAATCGCGTCGCGCCCTAAGCCACTAAATGAGCCATTTAACGGCGACTCAAGTTTGTGATTAATTCCGAGGCTCGGGCAGACTTTTGTCAATTAAGTATTCAACTTAGTCGAAGTTGGAAAAGTATTTAGCGCAAGTTTCACGACAATTTTAAATCAACGTTAGAATGAAAGTGAATTTTCCTTCCGCCCGAGAGGCGTTCTCTACAGACGCCGAGTTTTAATCTAATTGTTTAGTACAAAAGTACCTGAGTACATTTTACGACACAGTACAGTTAGTATTAGGAAAGTATATAATTAATTCAACTTCGGATGCTTCTCTGTTTGAAACGTGAAATGCAAATCCATGTGGAATGGAGAATCGATTCGCACTCATCTCGATACGCCGTAGCCATTTTTTTTATAAAAATGTGTATTGGCGCTGATATATGTGACGTCACCCGTCACGATGCGTACAGATAAAAAGCGTTATTGAATACACTCGTGCCAGCATGCAGGCGGGCGCCCAACGGACCAACCATTTGTTGTTGTAACGTTTCAAAGTTTTATGGAATTCTTCATTTCCTTTAAAATATGAAACTTTTTAGCCCATGGCAGTGTGATAGATATGTAAGAAGTTATGCCCTGCGGCGCCTTAACGTCGACGTCATGCGAGGTAGAATAGAATTCGTAATGAGGTTATCCGAAAAAGTACAAAGACATAGCTCGCAGATTAGCCAAGCCGAAGTAGCAGTCGGCTGGCCACATCTATCGAAGGACCAATGGTCACAGGAGCAGATGAGTCCTAGAGTGGAGACTGCGGCAGCCAGATGGACTGACGACCTGAAAAGGGTGACAGGGATAGACTGGAATCGGAAGACGGAAGCCCGGGAGAGGTGCAGCTGTGGACTTTGTTGGGCTAAATGATTGATTAAAGGAAGTCCATTCCAATTCCCTAATCAAAAAAGATCTATTCAGGTGACAATATACGAGTTACACTTCTGTTTTTGATAAACTGCTTGCTAGCTTGTTCGTTACCCTAACATTATAAAAGGAAACATTGCTTTTCTTCAGCAGGCGAAAAAGATATACAACAGTGAGAATTGATAATAAGCAAGTTTAACACGAATAGCTAGTTTATCATATTAGTTAGGATACGCGTAATGATTTAACTACCATCTATATTGCTGCATGGTAACGATCATATCGCTATCAAACGCGCTGATGTGCAAACCGCTTAGTTAATATTCCACCCATCGCCATCGTCCGCGCAGTTACACACCGCTAGGGACATTGATACGAGCGCGCGGAACTACCAAATGTCCACAATGTCCACATTAGTCCGCTATCACTGGGACGATCACACTCAGCGTAGGATCAGTGCTCACGGCTCCCGTGCACTGTTTAAATGTGTTGCTGAATGTCCCCTAGTGAGGATTGTTATCGTTAGAAGTCATGGCCACCTCGTTGAATCTCGTATCTTCATATTTATCAACAACACTTGCAACATTATATTAACTATAACTATTGCCTCTGTGGACATAACATTGAAAGGTCGTTATTATTTATTGTGCTATATTCTAATTGTTGATGTTGATGACGGAGGTAATTTCGATTGCATTTTTATTTTAGAAAAAGGCAAAGAATTTATTAATTTCTAAAACGGCTAGTTACCGATTATTACATAAAAATAGTTAACAAAACTTTTGAGTATAAAAATGCAGACAATGGTAGGCCCAGGATTAATCCTTTTATCGACAAATAAAGTTATCAGATATTTGCCATTACCAACTGCACGAGGTCCAGAAGAAGTGCCCGTTGTCGGCGATAGGCATGTACAAGTGCATATTTACAAAAAATATACTATTGGAAGCAGTGAAATGGTCACCTGCACTTAGTTATCAGGCTGGACACCTCACCTAGCAGCTGCCAGTGCCAGGGGTTATACACCTGTCTGTTATGTATGATTCACAAACACGTGTATGGCGTCCATTAATTAAGAATGTCAGTAGAGTGCGTGACGGAGATAATTCCCAAGAGCGCGAGTCGTCGCACGACTACAACAGACAGATGGCGCGTCGCACACGGCACGCCTATCACTCTCACGGCGTCTCTCACGAGAGTTAGCTCGCTACATCACGATTACATGCGTTTTTATTCCACGCAACGTTGAAGCGTATTTTTATGAAATAGTAATAATATTTTTGCCCGACTACGGCAAAGCCAAAAGGAGAGTTTTGGTTTTGACAGACTAAATTTTATGTATATAGGTTCATCGGTTCCCTCACAGTTCCTCACCTACGTGTTAGAACTGGACAAAATAAATGAGGTATCGTTAAAGCGGCTTGACCGTCCGGGGGTTAATTAGCACTTTTTCAATATACATAAATTGTTAGCTATTGCTTGCCCCAAAATAATATAAATAAAAAATTCAGTTCAAAAACTGAATCTCGACTTCTTAAAAATAAGGCTCTAAAAGTATTAAACAAATAACTAAAGCATAACCGTAGGCGTGTGCCACTTATCCCTACAAGATTTCCTTTTGTTAGAGATAGTGGCATACGACCACGGCTACCCTTGATATTTACATATAGATAATAATATAATAAAGAAGTATATGTCAAGGTCTACTGGTGTCTGACTAGGTCAAGTGGAGACCACGGATGCTACAACGCATCCGAAATATCGACAACAGTAAGCTTCATAATCAATCGCGAAAAGTCCCTATTACCTAAATATATATTTAACTATCGCGGAGTTTGAAAGTAACGTAAAACGTAACGTAAAATAATGTATGATAGTAGCCTGCGATGCGCTAAACCACCAAATAT
This sequence comes from Pelosia muscerda, assembly GCA_963691645.1. Taxonomy (NCBI): domain Eukaryota; kingdom Metazoa; phylum Arthropoda; class Insecta; order Lepidoptera; family Erebidae; genus Pelosia; species Pelosia muscerda. Next base: position 16,467,450 of record OY829115.1, on the reverse strand, counting down.
TACTTTATACTGATAGCAATAGGTACATTTTAGAATACGTCTCTCTGTTAGGTATGAATTCTCATACAATGCCCGAGAATCATCCAAACACATTACCCTTACGTGGCACAGCCGCAGTGTAGTGCTGACAGCTCGTATCTACAACTTCGTGAGGTGCTATCTTATTAGGAGGTGGCGGTCGGCGGTGGAGGGCGCCGGGCGCTGTCCGCCGGCGAACGCGCGTTTGAGCGCGTAAATCTGTTGAATAAGCAGGTTACGTGCGGCGCGCGCCGTCGGCTGCACACCTACTTTATTAATAGTTCGATGCTTCGCTTGTAAGTTTATTAGTTCAGTTAACGTTAAGTTAATTATATCAATTGACTCATGCATTCATGGTTTACAACTGTTTTCCGTACGTTAACGCTGGGATGATGGTGACTAGATCATACTTACCAATATTTGTCCAATAGTGGTGGTGGTGATATATGTTCTAGATGGTCGCAAATTAAACATAAACTTTACCTTTCTGTCAGAATGCAATTAAAGTATTTTATCACTTTAATTGAATTAAAGAAAAAATGTGTTCCACTTCTTAATTAACTCTTGCATGTTGTTCAGTTCATTCAATCGTTCATCTTAAAAGGAGCCAATTGTTGTTGTTAAATATTGTATATGAGAATACTTTGATACTTTGTTTGCTACTCAATTGTGCCAATAAATTGAATTAATTTAATTGATATTTTGCAAATGCGATGGTTCAAACCGGTGGAACGTCTAGTGCCCATAGTTACCTATAGGGTGACATAAAACGTCGGTTACTTCTTTATTCTAAAATGAGGTGCACCTGTATGCCATGGGAATGGCATCTACAATTATATTGATCTGACAAATAGTTCTCAAAATATTGTTGAAGTCACTGCCCTCTGTACTATGACGTCACTACACTGCAGATTTTTGCTCACAATATTTCAGTGGCCCATTATTAGCCTCACTAATCGCTCGACTCATTTTTCAGCATTAAATATTAAATCAGTTCCAGGGATTGCGGTGCCTTTGTGCGCTATTACGGCTAATTAATTTTCCACGGGCGCGGACGCTCCACGAACGGGTGCTTACTTTAGCTAACCGCGACCTCCGAACGCTTATAATTATTAACTTGTCAATGTCACCTGTAAATAGAAAGTGAGAACCAGAATTGGAGAGGAAGCACTAAGCTTAAGTAATTACCAATTGAAAAGAATTAATATCCAGAAGAGGGGCTTGAACCCGCGGCACATGATCGGAGAATCGAACTACACGTACAGTAATTACACTTGTCTTAGTGAGGGTACAGAGATTTTATTATTTTATTTTAAAGTTTAGAAATACCGCTACGTCCAACGTTTTAGCAATATATTCGTATAGACTTAAATTGCGTTACAAAGGCTTTGTTTGAGTTCTATATATAGCTTTCACATAGACAATAGGCATATCGGATCAGTGATAGAGCCGTGTAAGTAAATGTATTGTAATGTATTCGGTGCTGAGAGCTCGGGGCGCAGCGCGCAGCCGAGGGAGTGAATAAATACGCTTACGGAATCCGGATTGAAGCGCCACCGCCGAACGAGAGAGAGACGAGGTGCTGGAGAGAAGGGAAACTAGACTGAATCACATCGATTTTATTGAATACATCACGAGGCTTTCCTATTTTCCAGTTACTGAATCTCTTTTAGCTGCACTGACAGTTTCAATTTAACTAAACAATACGCACAACATAAAACCTACCAATATCTTTTTTGTCATTTGACGTGAGAATGTTGAAGAACTTCTATGTGTTCCTTGTCTTTTTAGTTCGACTCATTTCAGGGAATCTAGGAGGTCCTAATTACCGCGTATTATTCCAATTGCATGCACCAGTCAGTCGCATTCAGAGTCGGACTATTATCAAATATATTTCGATAACAATAACACGTGTGTGTACATATATACATAGTTGCATTATATCTAAAAGTAGCACAACGTTTACATAACCAATAAAGTAGCGTGACTACCTGTGTGTTTACGAGGCGTTCTTGGGTTCTAGTTAAATTTGCCCGGGGGACGGCGCCCGGGGCCGGGTCGCTATTTAAACATAATTATATTTTAACTCGGCGTACGTTCCTGTAAATATATATATAATAGAGATACGTAACCACATCAAATTAGGGTCGTGCTTCATGATATGTTACGTTTATATGCCGTGGTAAAATTAATAGCACCAATGCTCTATGTAGTATTTAACGTATGCAATAAAAAAATTGTTTGACAATTGTCGTCACAGATATCAGCCATATAGCAAAGATTCAAATTTCTGTTATCTTTGTCACAAATAAATTTCGTTTTCATAAACGAACAAAGTAAGTTGCGGGTAAACACGCTTAAAAAGCAGCGACGATTTCCATAGGCTTATTGCCTTTGATGGTAGCAAATAAATCAGAATTTAGCTCCACAACAAGAGCCGCGACTCAAATAACCAGAACCGACAATTTAAGTCTATTGCGTAAACAATTTCAGCGCCATATTTCAAGTTAACGATACAAATTACCGGAAGATGGAGAGGAACTTACCACAGTACATACACAGACAAAGACGTCGACACCGATACAAATAAAAATCGCACCCGGAATGAATATAAACGAGCGGGATATGGAACAAAAGAGTGAATTAGTTCGACAGTAGTGGCGACGGGTCAGACGGGTCAGGACACGGTCGGTGAGCGGACCGTCTTGTTCAGAGGGCAGTGAGGGCAGTGGGCTACTCCGGTTACTTAGTTTGCAGGTCTTTCTTGCTTAGGATATTCTATTCACCGATATGGAATATACTTTGCTCTCCCTTTTCAACTAACCCAACGTAACCTGACTTAAGGTCATTCATATTTCTGGTATGCATTCAGTTAATTAGAGGGGTTCAAAGAATCAAAGAATCAATTTCATTTATTCAGTTTAGGCACATAAAGAGCACTTTTGAATGTCAAAGTTTTACAATAATTATGAACCTACCTACATTTGTCAAAAATATTATAATTTATGTTTGCTACTCAATTGCGTCAGATAATGGCAGAACGGTTCTGGTTAAATTCAGTACAGGAATAGATTTCAAGCTGGAATGACAGACTTTTTATTAGTATATTCCCATGAGTCGCAGGAACGTCTTCGTCATCTACTAGTAAAAAAATATAAATAGTTTGATGACAACCCCACTCGCCCTCTCTCCCAATACCTCCAATACCTTTTCCAGTAAATCGGTATCTAAAATTTCTTAAGAAAAGAAAGAAAATATGGCAGTTTAGCAAAATTTGAGACCGCGCTATTTAGCACTTTTGAGCATGAACGGATTTGCTAGAAGAAAACTCAAATTTGAGTTAATCTCGCCTTTTGTACATAACATCTCATAATTAATCTATGAATGTAATCCATGTGTGCAATAAAGAATTAAATAATAATAATAATGAACAGCTCTCATGTCATGAGTTTAGTCAGGAGCGCGATTCACATTAGAAATGATTTAAAAGGGCAAAGTGTTCTTATTTATTTATACAACTGATCGATGGCACTTGGTCGAACTTGCTACAAAATTTTACTTTTAAACAGTGTTCACAATTTAAACTTGATGTTTTACCTCACGGCTTTATCAAAGGTTTATTCACAATAAAGACTTGAACACAGGTGAGAACAAAATTAAAGGATCAAGGTACTAGTTGACAACTAAATATGAATTTTCAAAAAGATCTCTTCGTTATAATGTAGTAGGAACTTGCAAATGTTAGTGGCGGCCGTGAGTTTTAACAAAGGCTTGTCAAACGAACTGACTGCAGTACTTATGGAACAGAGGGAGATAATGACACTAGGAATATAATGCGGCGCAAGTCTTATAGACACACTCGTAATGCAGAGAGCAGTCTTCGTGCAGTTATGAGAAGTGGAAGTTGGCTACTACTGCAGAGTAGCACGTGTGCTGTATAGTACCCAATTGTGTTTAAGTGGTGCAGCTATTTTCATAGTTTACTCGTATTTGCAGAGTGCGAATATAATTTACCGGTTTTCGCTGGTGGCATGGCCTGTTTGATCGCTCGACCACACAGATCTGGCCACAATTGGATTAACATTATTTGTGATGAATGTTCAAAATATTTCATTTTGTTTTCGTTTCAATAGAAATGGTAATGGAAGTCCATAAAATTCCCAAAAGTGTTCAGATGAATCACAATAACATTAAATGTAACTGTGTCGCCATGCCTATCGTTTCACAGTCCAACTCTGTCAAATAAACTTTCATCTTTCATCCGAATTAATATTTTACACTATGACCGCAAGTAATAAATTAAGACACACATCAAAATCTAATTTAAAAAATATAACACTTGGTTTCTAACTACAAATCAGAGATTTATATTCACAGCCCCGATTCGTAGTAGGTTCGTACTTACTAGTTTTATTATATGTGTGATAAATTACAATTAACTAGAATGAACAGCATCAATAATATTAACGGTAACATTGCTATCAGAGTGTGTACAAAGACGGTATTAACGACTGCGCTGGTTAGCTAGCTGTGTGCGACGCCTCCCTCGTCATCAAATGGCGCAATGCATAAAGATTAGCGCCGAGGCACCGGCGCTGTGCAGGCGAGAGATAAGATGGCATCTTAGTGATTTGATACTTCAGACAGCATAACTAATGGAACAGAGGACGGCGTGCGAGCGCCAAATGGAACGCGCATTGTACACACGAGAGGACTGGGCCGACAAACAACGTTCACTCTTGTTAAGTTCAAATGTGTAACAGCTTAAAACCTAATTTAATGTTATGCGTAGCACACTTGCAATTTTAATGGGACGTAGATGTCTTTTAAGCTGCAAATGTACAACTTAATAAGGTATTTTTTTGAAACATTCTCATCTATGGGAGTAAAATAAGGAATGAGGTAGTAATCGTTGTATGAAGTCTGATCTTCTAAAAATAAGAAACATGAAATTTCACTCGTATTTACCTACTTTGGGTTGTACATTAATATAAACGTTAATCGACTTGTTCCAAACGTTATCACAAAGAAGACGAGTGAGGTTGGAAGTTCGTCACTTCTGAAGGAAAAAGAGCAGATATTTATGTGTGTTTGCGAAAGCCCCTGGACAGTCAATATTCACAATTGGACACGGTAGGTGGCGGCGCAATCAACTTATAGGATATTTTCTTACGATTTTTCCCGTACGACGCTGGCACAAACCGCTATTACAGATATAATACTTGACGGACATATCTTTTGTGCATTCAAGAAGATACAATTGCTTTGTTTGGCGCACAATCTTGGAATTGATTTTTGAACCGAAAATAAGTACGTTTGCAGAACGTTTGTATATTTTAATATATTTAAATATATGCGTGATATCTTACAAAAATTATGGCACTGCGGCAGTACTAACCTAAAGATTTTTAGAAAGAAATTTACTTCACACAAAAGTATTTTTTTTTGTGTTTCTTGGCGATCTCAATGCCTACGCCATCAACTCAGTTTTTGGTCCACACAAAAGTAGTGTTCAAGAGACTAATAAAGTTTTGACTTCAAAGAGGTGTCACATGGCAATTGTCAATAACCTACTGGTGTTCTCACCTTTTTACCGCCGTGCACGTCTGTCTACGTCTATCGTGATCGTGACGTTAGGGAACAATGCGCTATCGAAATTTTTTGCTCACCCTTTTCTACGAAAAACATTTTCAATAAAAACTACGCTTCTAAAAAAGTTATCATTTCAATGATAAATATTTGAAACAAAGGTAACTCAGATATGATAGTGCTTTATCGGTTCAAAATTATGCGGGTACTATAATAAAATTCGACCCGAACGTTATTTGTTATAGAAAAAAATAGGTAAGTATGTGTATATCGTGTTACACGGTACCTATGTGTAAAAGGAGCATGTCAGATGTTATGACAGGGACAGAGGTTTAATGAAATGTTGGAAGGAAAACCAAGCTCGCCGGATTAGGACCCATGCGTTATTTATCTAAAAATGTCCTTTAATTTACTATTTTTAGATGCCCGGTCGCGCGCCTGGGATTGTTTATGAAATTTGACCAGTACAGATCTACCCACAAGTTATATACAGTTACATATATCATTTACAGATAAAAATGTTTGAACGAACGTTGAAATGCCCCTGGCCCGTTGGCCAGGTGAACGGATAACCTGAAAATGGAAGCAGAAGTAGACTGAATGCCGAAAGAGGAAATTCCATCAAGAACCAAGGGGTGGAATTCTTGTTTCCCACCAGCTTACGTGTTTCCTTCTACTTACAGTCCCGGGTCCCTTAAGCGGGGCGTGATAAAGCATCTGATGAGGCCGTCAAGCTGAGCCCTGAAGTGACTCATAGTGTTTATAATTTTCGGGACTTCACGCAATAAATTTTAGAACACTTGCTTTTGTCGACGTTTCGGGTGCGTTGCAGCACCCGTGGTCACGACTTGACTGGCTTGCGAGCGTCGCGCGGTGTGCAGGAAACATTTTTTGTGTGTCTACCCTCCATTACTTTCATATTGAATGTAAGGCTGGCGACACACCACACTCACTATGTCAGTTTTAGACGGCATCGGCGGCACTGTGTTTTTAGGTTTCACTATTTTAATATTTTATTATATTCAATATTTTAATCACTGAAGTGACTCATTCTTGAGAATAAGCTGAAGGCAAGTTCTTAGGAATGAGGGGTGGTATGTCGCAAACCTGTGTCCAGCAGTCACCACGGTCCTTAGATTATCGCTATAACGACTACATCGATTGAATTGTTAAGTTCTTAATGAATCAACTGACAGCGAACAAAATAAACGAGTGGGTACGTCTCGTCTATGCTGTCCGTGACCCTCGCGCAAGAACGCGTACCTCTCGTAAATTAGAGCGCGTATACCCGTCGGCAAATATGTATACGACTCTACGAGCTGTTATTCAGTGAATATAATCATTTTAAATTTTGTTTACTCTACCCTATAAGTGTAGGGGTTACAATGTACACATTGTTTCTAAACAGTGACATGTACAACATATTTCTAGCCCGTATAACAAACAGAAAAATTAGAACACAATTGAGTGTTTTCATATACATATTTTGGACCCGAGAGAATTGCCGTCCTGGACTATTTAGATATAATCTATGATTGATGGATTTTCATAACATCCATAAAAACCCATATAGCGCATATTGAGCACATTTTGGGTTCAAGATTTATGCCGGTAGGTATACCAACAGTGGCTATTATCTTGTGCCCTGATCTTATCACGGCGGCACTGAGCGGAACGTCTAGCTATACCTTACTTGTAGCGAAGCCCCGTACGTTACGGTAATGGATATTTCAATTTGTGTTATCTCAGTAACAAAAACCGATACACGTAGGTACGTTCGCCGCGGAATTTCGTTCGTATTTCCAGACAAAGGCAATATAATACGATACTGTACATCGCATTTTATAAGCGATTTTATAAGAAATATTACATTATATGAGCGTGTAACAGCATCCGAGAGTTTGCCTCCCTTGTTGTGCGTATTTTTCCAAATCCTTCTGTTTTCCTTTCACGTCTGTCTGGGTAAGATTCGACATCGAGTTCACATATTATCAGAATATTGCATCGAATGATCGAAAGTAAGAAGTTTACGTCTAAGAATATCTTCGAAGCCCAACCAAACTCATTTACCTTCGCATTCGGTACCCTATGCAGAACAACAGACAAGGCTCTGGTCCAAGCGTTTTCGAGATTGATGGTCAGACTGTACTCAAACCCATACTAGTACCAGTACCAGTAGATACGCCTAATAGATATGCTTGGAACTCGTCACGTAAATTAATAAAAGAAAAATCTACAATCTACAATCTGGACAACCCTAGCGTGAAGAAGAATCGATGAAGAATTAAACGCGGTGTCCAATGATAAAGTAAGTACGTATGTACCCAACATATTAAGCAATAAAACTAGTCGTACAAACAGTAGAGAAGGGACACTCGTTACAAGAACAAACTTATGAGAATAGTTTTTGCAAAATTGCTGTTCAGGTGGACGATATACGACTGTAGGTAGCAGTCGCGCAAAATTAATACAAATGATGCTATTTATCACTTGTAATGGTCTGCCCTGTACTCGTTTATTATATTCTGGACTACTACTAGTTACAATAAACAATGAAGTCAAACAAAAGCAACCAAACTTCATCAAAAAGTCTTCAGAAAAGTGAAAGTCATGTGTGCAATTGGAAACATCGTTTGAGTGACGTTGATTGTATGATACATATGACACCTACCTATAGATAGTTATAAGTTTTTTTTATACCACTTAGGTGACAGACAAGCACACGGCCCACCTGATGGGAAGCGATCACCGTGGCCTATGGACGTTTGCAACACGAGAGGCGCCACACACGTGCTGCCTACCCTGTAGAAACCTTCTAATGCCCTTCTTGAAGAACCCCATATTGCAGTCGCTTGGGAAAACCACAGCAGAGAGTTCATTCCACAGCTTAAGCATGCGTGGGATGAAACTCCTTTCATACCGCACAGTGCGCACCGTTTCCGGTCGTAGTGTATGAGGATGAACTCCCTTTCCAGTGCGAGCGGTGCGATGATAAAAAGTAGATATGGCCATCATGTCAAACAATTCTTCTGAACACAAACCATTATACATGCAGGTTTTCATGAGAGTTCTTCATAACGCTATGAACGATGGCTTATAATGTGGAATAAAGAATTAACACAAGTTGCACATACCCTCTAGTGGTACCCACTACCCGCCCACAGCCAACTACCGCCGGTGTGCTCAGGTACTTGTTTACTAAAACATTCTACGCAACTCGTGAACAATACCGATACTTGGGCCCCGTCTCCGACTCAGGCTCAAGTGTAGGTGGTGCGGTGACCAAGTTGGCTCGCTTCACCGGTGTCATAATACTCTGTTGTGTCAGTTTGATACAAAAGACAAAGTTATCGGTAAAACTAACGTGAACACGCGGTTGAACAGTTTACAATGGAGCCGACGTACAAGTTGAAATGGTTTGTGTTATATGACTGCACTACATCTAACTTAATAACATTAAATGGTCTACATAAAAGACTTTTAATTTGACAAGTTGTGTAAAAGAGTATTTAAATAAATGCATCACTAATTATTTATTGTACTTGTACAGATGCTGTACATCTACTAAACTACTTTGATACAATCTATAATAACTTTTCATCGTGCGCAAAATCTCCACGAATACCACCACCAAAGTCGGTGGAGGTGATTATGTCGGACTCGAAACGATCAAAACGCACGCCGTCTATGGGTTCCTGACTGCTGGAGGTGAAATAATCCGGCAGATCTTCGACAATCTATAAAGTGCGTGGTTAAAATTCTACTAAATTCTACTAATCGTCAAAATGTCAATGAATTTTACATTTAACTATTACGATGTTAAAGTTTAAAACTAAATGATATCATGTACAGAAATGAAACGATGCAATGACCTCTTTTCTCTTATTAATATTATTCTCTTATTATAAATATTTAACTTTACAAGTATGAAGATAAAGTAAACGCAACTTTTGTAATCTCAATAGTTTGACAATGGTTAAGAGTTTGTAGAAATAGTAGTCGATTGCTTAGAAACTTTTACGACCCTAAATATAATATTGTAATAATATCAGCATTCAAATATCAATCTGAAATCAATTGAAATAAAGTAATGATGACGTAAGCTAAGAATGAAAGTACTTATCGTTCAGAAATAAATACAATCGAGTGCTGCTTTGTTGTGCTATCAATTTTCTCATTTAGCCGCGAGCCCTTGTCAATAAGTTTACTTGAAATGTTATTATTTACATTGGCGCTGACGTCGACTCGCCAGCAAAAGGTTGAAGTTCATATACATTATACGCTTGTATATGTTACATGAAGCGAACCGCAAACACTACAGTATGAAAATTGACCAATAAATTGTTAAAGGACTGATTCATTGTATGAATTTATAACTTTTCTTGGAAATAGGTAATTTATCCAGCGATGCCATACGATATATAAAGGATATATTGCGCTCCACTATCAGATGTATATATCAAGTCGAATTAGATGGGTGCAACGAAATTTAGCTTTCGGTATCAAATATACGTACAGGTGAATTGTGAGGCTCAACAACCAATCTCACACTATGTGTGAAGTATCTTCGTGTACTTAAACTATGATATTCCATCTCAATTTAAATGAGGCGGTTCCCTGTAGCCTCGGCTAGTCTCAAACCTAAATAAGAAACGATTAATGTTTTCGTGTACAATTTTTTCTTTCGGAACTTTTTAATGAATTTCGATAATATCCTTGGGCGAACTACGTCGAAAGTTACACAGTCGTACCACAAATCATTTTATATACCTAAATTCGGGAACACAATTAACAGTAGGAACTCAGCCCAACTACGTACAATAGTAATAGCGGAGCTTGTTCATTTCGATCAATATTAAGGCGCAGGTACTCACGGACGCTATTTCTCTTTAAATATGTATCGTGTACGAGTGAACTATGTACTGTTGTGAGATTTTTCTGTTCGACAAACACTCTTTGTTCTTTTTTGTATTCCTGTGATCGTCTATTCAATGGTGATCGGCGGAGGACTAAAAGTAAACGCGCTGTTAACCATTCAACAAATTCGCTTTCGCATTTATAAAGTAATTTAAATAATCTAAGTTTCAATCTCATTTTTATTAAAATGTCAATTGACGCCATTGGCACTCACTTCTCATAGTCTAAGAGCCAGCGTTCCGCTGACTTGCGGTATAGTCGGTTGCTATGGGAACAGTGAACCTCCATTTGACCAACGGCAGATGTAGGAGTATAACTAGCATTAATATGGAGTTTGCTAATATACTGTAAGTCAGTGGTACGCTGGCTCTCAGCCTATCGAGTTGGAAACCAATATATCAACGTGATATCACACCAGTTCGTTGACAAACACAATGTATGTCGGTAAACACTATTACTTTTCATATTTATAAATGTAATAACGAACTTTTCTTGTATCAAAATAAAAGTTATAACTATAAAATAACAAGTAGCCATTGATTCTATCGGTCTTTACCCCATGGTATCGTAAATTATTCTGGGATATAAATCATAATAATGTCTCAATTTGGTAACTTGTCAAAACAAATGTGGCACTGTCAAACAGCTAACTAATTCAATCAAATTGCGCTATTCGACGCCGACGCTATTGGAAGTCAATTAGACGATTTCCCAGGAACTCAGTACATTATTTATGGATTAATGGTATTAAGCTTCAAGATATTCTAATTTTATATTTATTATATTTTCTGAGCCGACCGACCAATTAAGGCGTAGTAAAAGCAAGTAAAGCCGTACGAAGAGCAATGTAAATGAGCAACATGATTATTATCTCGGTGATGGAAGCGCTTCAAATATGGACATGAATATATATAAAATAAGGAGGACAGGCCGGGCAGGTAGCGCGCCCCGCCCCGCTGTCAGCTCTCGTGAATGCATTTTATAAATTGCCTTCAACAAACCAGCGCAACCTCTCGCCCTCCTCAATGAATATTGACAACATAAATACCAATATTGGAGGCTAGACGAGGTCTTACCCGTCGTCACCGTCGTGTTACGTTCAACATAAGCAATCCTACTCAATACTTACTCATGAATGTTAAAGTTTGTGACGCTCTAACACCTGAACGGGTCTGGCTAAAATTTACTACAGGGGTAGATTAGAGTCTAGAATAGGCTACTGTTTTCCCGGGAAATGGTTCCTATGGGTGCGGGAATAAGATAAAAGTTCCACGTGGGTGAAGCTGTGAGGGTCAGCTACGAGTAGTAGGTATTATACACGTTTTCAAATCTCTTTGAGCTGGATGTACGTATTTCTAAAAAAAACAACTAAGCAGTTATCAAAAAAAATGTATTTTATTCATATTCGTAAGACACGTCTACGTCTACGTTTTAAAACGTTTCACGGCGCTAACATTGCACACCAGCCGCCTGATCAGCCGTTGTATCAACGGCGGTAGAGACAGCAAAGGAGTATGGGTGAACTTGTAGTCACTCGAGCGTCTTGGAAATCTATTACAATTCATAGAATAATAATATAGGAAGAGTAATAGTCCCTTAATGTTTTATTTTCAGTGGCAAGGGAAGCGTTTACATAGCATTAATAAATAAAAAATAAAAATAAAAAATAAAATCTTTATTTAACAACATACATACATAAACAGTTTTATGGATATATTGGATATATTTCTACTTCTAGTTAACTTTCGAGTAAGTATATTGTTAAGCTATTTCACTTACAGATTTCTAATAATTGCCACACTAGACTCATGGTCTGTATTGTGGAAATCATACATAATAAATTACCGTTATAAAATTTTGAGCTTGAACAATTTCACATCAATTTTAGAATTTGTATGTAAGTAAGTAGGTATTTTATTTAACCAAAGATCTAACCTAATACTGATACATTTTATATCACTTAATTACAACATTCATATTGTTACATGTTGGGGGGTGTTGAGTGTGTGTGTGTGTGTGTGTGTGTGTGTGTGTGTGTGTGTGTGTGTGTGTGTGTGTGTGTGTGTGTGTGTGTGTGTGTGCGCGCGCGTGTGTGCGTGCGTGTTTGCGTGAGTGTACGTCTAGAGTGGTTTAATTTAAACTAGATTTTGAGAAATTGTTCTGTTTCTAAGTAGGACAGTTTTTGGAGCCAGTTTCTTATATATTCCGTGGCTTTATGTAATGGACATTTTTTTATCAGGCATTCTTTATTCAAACGGTTATAGAGTAATTGGTGCAGGAAAGTGGGGAATCGAGTAGCAAAGGCTGTCTTTACTTTAGGAGTTGGTATTTTGAAGACTCTATTCCTGAGCATGGTTTCGTATTCGGGCGATTGAATGACCATCGCATGGACCTTGATTGTAGCTTTATAGATAAATAATTTTCGTACAGTTAGTAGGTTGCATTCTTGGTAGAGGAGCTCGGTAGAAAAACGCCGCGGTCTACGAAGCATGACTTTTAGAATGGATCTTTGTGCTCTTTCCAGCAATATTATTTTGGTAGCAGCAGAGCCACCCCAAATGGTAATACAGTAGGTAAGCACAGACTCACAGATTGCGAGGTAAATTTGTTTTAGCAGAGGTAAAGGAGTCACACTTCGAAGATGTTTTATTGGGTAAATTAGTTTCCGTACCCTCTCAGATGTTGCTCTGATGTGGTCTTCGAAAGTGAGCCTGTCGTCTATCAACACGCCTAGATATTTGATTCTACGTGTTCTTGTTATGACATTGCAGTTACAGGTTTGGGAAAGTTGTTGCTGAGGACAATTACATGTGTGTACTTTAATACCTGAAGCTGAACGAGGTGCCGAAGCTGCAGTTTTATGGAAACAGAAAATTTGTCTTAGCGGTGTTTAGTGACAACAGGTTTTGAGTTAGCCATTTAGCTATTTTAGAAATGCCCTTTTCAGCTGAATCGATTACAGACTCCCAATTGTCTCCGTAAAAAATCACCGCGGTATCATCGGCATAGCAAATAATATTTGCTTTGTACACATGGAGTGAAGCCATGTCATTGACATATAGCAGAAAGAGGGTGGGTCCCAAGACACTGCCCTGGGGAACACCGAAGTTTACAGGTTTTTGTGCGCTTGCATCTGCTCCTATCTTGACACACTGCTTGCGTCCCGATAAATAGCTGCCGAACCACTCCAGTGCCACCCCCCTTATGCCAGACTTTTCCAATCTGGCCAGCAAGATAGGAATCGACACTGTGTCGAAGGTTTTTGCTAGGTCCAGAAAGACTCCAAGACAGGCCTTCCCCCTGTCCAAGTGGTCAGATATCAAATTTGCTACAAGAGAAACCGCATTTTCCGTTGATTTGCCACGACGAAACCCGAACTGGTTATCTGAAAGAATTTTATTTTTTTCCAGAAAACTTACCATTCGCCTATTGACTACCTTCTCCAAAATTTTGGAGAATGCTCCGAGTAACGATATGGGTTTGTAGTTATTTAGATTGCTTTTCTCACCACCCTTGTATATAGGAGTCACTGCAGCCGTCTTCCAGTCATCCGGGAATAAGCCCTCCAACATACTTAGATTAAAAACGTAAGTTAACGGTTCAGCTATGTACGGTGCCAATATTTTTATAAGGCGATTACTAATACCATCTATTCCCGCGGCACTGTCCAGTTTGAGATCAGTTATAATTGCCTTTACCTCTGCCTCGTCTGTTGGTTCTAAGAATAATGATTCCCGCGGACTATGCGATTGTCGTGTTCTACTTGCCAAAGAAGCCTGTGTTTCCTGGATCTCCTCAAGTATTGTGTTGGCTAGATTTTGCCCTACATTCGAAAAATGTGTATTGCAGAGGTCAAGGGAGTCTTTCACGCTATTCTTGATTGATGTTACTTCGGAGAGATGACTTTTAGACTTTTGCGTGTAGGTTATTTCTTTAATTGTTTCCCAAAGCTTTTTTGGGTTCTTTTTGTTTTCGAGAAGTTTATTATTTTCGTGTTCTTGTTTGAGCCTTTTTAATAGATTGAAGTAAAAATTTCGGTAGCGTCTATATGTTATTAGGGCAACTGGGTCATTCTGGTGCTTTCTTGCCATATTGTGTAACTTATCTCGATTTCGAGAGCATCTGATAAGGCCAGATGACATCCACGGCTTCCAGATATCTTGAGAGCGCTTAACTAGAGCTTGCTTGGTATTTGCCTTTAAGGTGTTATTAAATATACTTGTAAAATAATTTACTGCCTCATTTGTTGAGATCTTACTAGTTATCTCTGACCAGTCTATTTTCTTAAATTCTGAAACTAAATTAGTGTAGTTAATTTTTTTGACGTTTTTTAGTTCCTCTCTTGGTTTGTCTCTATTAGTTTTAATTCCAGCAATAACAATATCATGGTCAGTAATCCCCGTTTTATACACTACAGAGCGAGCCGCGTACTTAGATGTAACAATGATAT